>JACXGM010013599.1:6321-22968 GCA_016801145.1 Umbra pygmaea | reverse complement strand
CTCCCATACAGGGGATTTAAATGACGCGGGACGTCCAAGCTCCTCCGTTTCTCCGCTCGCCATGACCATGCTGTGAGCGGACTGAACATGCGCAAAACTTTTTTATTTCAGCAATCAATCCGCGGATCACGTGTGTCCCGAACCGAAGATATTGATCCGAACGGATCACGGATCAATGACGATCCGTTGCACCACTACTTACAGCTGTAACCGCAGCAAACGGTGGTGCTACAAAGTATTGAATTAGTTGTTTATTAAATTCAGTTGTTTATTTGTTAAAATAGTTTGAAATATCCAATAAATTTCATTCCACTTCATGATTGTATCCCACTTGTTGATTCTTCACAAAAAAATTACAGTTTCATATCTTTACGTTTGAAGCCTGAAATGTGGCAAAAGGTCGGAAAGTTCAAGGGGGCCGAATACTTTCGCAAGGCACTGTATATACACATACACAGTCATATGCAAAAGTTTAGGCACCCCTGACAATTTCCATGATTCTCATTTATAAATAATTGGCCGTTTGGATCAGCAATTTCATTTTGATCTATCAAATAACTGAAGGACCCATGAATATTTTGGTAGTGAAATGTGATTCAGTGGATTAACAGAAAATGTGCAATATGCATCAAAACTAAAACAGGTGCATATATTTCAGCACCCATGTCATTTTGTTGACTTGAATACCTGTAACTACCTAGCACCGATTAATTGGAACACACAGTTGGTTTGGTGAGCTCATTAAGCCTTGAATTTCATAGACAGGTGCATCCAATCATGAGAAAATGTATTTAAGGTGGCCAATTGCAAGTTGTTGTTCCCTTTGACACTCCTCTGAAGAGCGGCAACATGGGGGCCTCAAAACAACTCTTAAACATTGTTCAACATTATGGTTTAGGGGAAGGCTACAAAAAGCTATCGCAGAGATTTAAGCTGTCAGTCCACTGTGAGGAACATAGTGAGGAAATAGAAGACCACAGGCACAGTTATTGTTAAGGCCAAAAGTGGCAGGCCAAGTAAAATATCAGAGGCAAAGGATGGTGAGAACAGTCAAAAACAGCCCAAAGACCACCTCCAAAGACCTACAACATTATCTTGCTGCAGATGGTGTCACTGTGCATCGTTCAACAATTCAGTGCACTTTGCATAAACAGAAGCTGTACGGGAGAGTGATGCGGAAGAAGTATTTTCTGCACCCACGCCACAAACAGAGTCAATGAAATATGCAAATGCGCATTGGGACAAGCCAGCTTCATTTTGGAAGAAGGTGCTGTGGACTGATGAAACAAAGATGGAGTTATTTGGTCATAACAAGGGCTTTATGCATGGCGGCAAAAATACACAGCATTCCAAGACAAACACTTGCTACCCACAGTAAAATTTGGTGGAGGTTCCATCATGCTGTGGGGCTGTGTGGCCAGTGCCGGTACTGGGAATCTTGTTACAGTTGAGGGTTGCATGTATTCCACTCGATATCAGAAGATACTTGAGAATAATGTAGAGGAATCGGTCACAAAATTGAAGTTAAGCCGGGGCTGGATATTTCAACAAGGCAACGACCAAAAACATTGCTCAAAATCTACTCTGGCATTTATGCAGAGAAACAAGTACAATGTTCTGGAATGGCCATCCCAGTCCCCAGAAATGATTATCATTGAAAATCTGTGGGGTGATTTGAAGCGGGCTGTCCATGCTCAGCAACCATCAAACCTAACTGAACTGGAGATGTTTTGCAAAGAGGAATGGTCCAAAGTACCTTCATCCAGAATCCAGACACTCATTACAGGCTATGGGAAGTGTCTAGAGGCTGTTATTTCTCCTAAAGGCTCAACTAATAATTGGTTGGGGTGCCCAAATTTATGCACCTGTTTAATTTCATTTTGATGCATATTGTACATTTTCTTTTCATCCAATAAACCTAATTTCACTGCTGAATAATTACTGTTTCCTTCAGTTATTTGATAGATCAAAATGAAATTGCTGATCCAAACACCCAATTATTTATAAATGAAAATCATGGACATTGTCAGGGGTGCCTAAACATTTGCATATGACTAGAGAGATAGAGAGATATACACTCACCTAAAGGATTATTAGGAACACCATACTAATACTGTGTTTGACCCCGTCGCCTTCAGAACTGCCTTAATTCTACATGGCATTGATTCAACAAGGTGCTGAAAGCATTCTTTAGAAATGTTGGCCCATATTGATAGGATAGCATCTTGCAGTTGATGGAGATTTGAGGGATGCACATCCAGGGCACAAAGCTCTCATTCCCCCACATCCCAAAGATGCTCTATTGGGTTGAGATCTGGTGACTGTGGGGGCCATTTTAGTACAGTGAACTCATTGTCATGTTCAAGAAACCAATTTGATATGATTCGAGCTTTGTGACATGGTGCATTATCCTGCTGGAAGTAGCCGTTAGAGAATGGGTACATGGTGGCCATAAAGGGATGGACATGGTCAGAAATAAAGCTCAGGTAGGCCGTGGCATTTAAACGATGCCCAATTGGCACTAAGGGGCCTAAAGTGTGCCAAGAAAACATCCCCAAAACCATTACACCACCACCAGCCTGCACAGTGGTAACAAGGCATGATGGATCCATGTTCTCATTCTGTTTATGCCAAATTCTGACTCTACCATCTGAATGTCTCAACAGAAATCGAGACTCATCAGACCAGGAAACATTTTTCCAGTCTTCAACTGTCCAATTTTGGTGTGCTCTTGCAAATTGTAGCCTCTTTTTCCTATTTGTAGTGGAGATGAGTTGTACCCGGTGGGGTCTTCTGCTGTTGTAGCCCATCCACCGCAAGGTTGTTTGTGTTGTGGCTTCACAAATGCTTTGCTGCATATCTCGGTTGTAACAAGTGGTTATTTCAGTCAAAGTTGCCCTTCATCAGCTTGAAGCAGTCGGCCCATTTTCCTCTGACCTCTAGCATCAACAAGTCATTTTCGCCCACAGGACTGCCGCATACTGGATGTTTTTCCCTGCCATGTGATTGGTTAGATCATTGCATTAAGGAGAAATTGAACGGGTGTTCCTAATAATCCTTTAGGTGTGTGTGTGTGTGAGTGTGTGTGTGTGTGTATACGTATACGTATAATGCCCTGGTAGTGTTTAATCACTCTGATAAACACTACCAGGGATTGTTGAAAAACTCCACATACTGTATTGATCGATGATTTCCAAAGCAATGATTAGCCTCAATAACTGCAAAGAAAATATAATATTTATTGGCATACACTAATATATTCAGTACGACCCATGGTTCATTAGTCTAGAACATGTATTGCCCTTACTTTCTTAACAGAACAACAAATATTTACTAGATCACGTCTACGCTGGAATTATAAGTGTGAGTATGTCTTCATCTTTTGCAATAAACAGAAGGATGATGTACAAATAGACAAAATTATGTCCTTATCAAGTGTAACAATCTCTGAAATTGGCCAAATTAAAGATGCATTTTGTAATTTGTCTGAATGAATTTCTCAAGAGTGAATTTTTTTAATTATATATTATAAAGAGACAATAATGTGTATTGCTTGCTCGTTAAATATTCCGAAATGTTGATGCTAGTTCCTAACGTTTACAAGTCCTAAAACACAGTTGTCTTAGGTTTGCAACTAAGTTACATTGTCCAGGATTAAGTGATAATCACCCATGCAATTGTGATTATAAATGAATCACTATAACCCAACATTCTGTATATACTGTAGATGTAATATTTCACATAATGTAAAGGATCATTTAGCCTTAATATGCGATTGGTTTTGGTTCAAGTATCCACTGTTTTACTACTCAAAGCAAGGTTGTCTGTATGTACTGTAGGGTCTTCTCCATGGCGTATTGCTGTTGCCATCAGATTACCACGATGCCCCTGGAAGAGGTATAAGTGGTAAGGGAATCTCAAAGCCATCCGGGTCAGACTTTCACGAGTCGGTTAAATACTGTAGGTGGTTAAATAGGAGTGAGCAACCTGTCACTCTGTCCAACAGCCAACTGTAGGTTGTCTTCATAGTATCGCCTTGTACACCGTCAATACTGGGTAAGTTGTTCTTAGAATAGATACGTTATTACAGAAGGAATAAACATGTTTTCTGGTATTTATTTCCTGTTTACATCATTCAATTCTGTTTGACATATTATACACAAACACTGAAAACAAAAATAACCAAAAATAATGACTGTATTTGAACAGCTACACCTCTCTCAAATTTTTCACAAACTGTCGTGTTAGCATGTCAGAATTTCATGCATTTTCAGGAGACATTTCTCATTGTCAAGGACTGGAGCACTGATTAGGATAGTAGGGAAAATTAATGGAATAGTGAATGTAATGTATTAGAAAAACATCTTCCCTCCACATAAAAGCTAGAACTGGGGTGGAAGTTCACCTTTAACAACAACCCGAAACACCCAGACGATCTACAACAGAGGGGCTAAGAAATACTGGTCAATGCCCTTGATTAACCCAGTCAATGTCCCTAATTACATACAATCAAAAATATCTGGCATGACTTGAAGATCGCCACTTGACAGATCGAAGAGATTTATAAAAAATCAAAAACAAAATGAAACTGTCATCCAAACAGGGTAATTCAACATTTTCAATTTGATCATTTTTTCACAATGTTTTAAGCGTGTATTTAGCTACTTGTTGTGCCATGTGGTATAATAGACAATGATGAAGCGATATCACAACTGTCTAGCAAAATAATATTCAATGATGAGATTACACATTCCTAGATATTACATTTTCTATATTAGAGGAAAAAATACTTAGCTGCAAAGATTGCTATAAAACATCTGATTATTACTGGTGGATAAAGTGTTGTGCTCAACAAGCTGTCAGTTATCAGAAGCATACAATAACTCAAATGTTAAATGAATTAATGCTAAAGAGAAGTTTATATACTTTAATTCTGCACTAGACAGGATTTGGACATCAAGTGCTTAGAGACCTTAGAGAAGACACCAAAAGAGAAGGTACAAACACTACGTAAAGGGATATTCAATTTGTTTATGTTATACTTAATTTTACTCTTTAGCAAAGCTGCTGATGCATTTTCAAAGCTAATCTACTGTATATGCTGCAGCAAATAAATAGCACCTTGCATTACATTGAAAACTTGACTCATGGAGTTCTGTGGATACCAATATTTCTGTGTACAATAAAAGTTTTTTGTTTCAGAGTTCCACTTGTCAGTCTTATTTGCCTGGAGCATTGCTTACATTAGCCATCATAACAGTTAAGTGGTTAGGGGACAGACTTACCAAAATACCAGCAGTAATATGGCTCAAAATGTACCAATGAACATAGCAAAAGAAAGTGACTAAGTCAGTCAAATAAGAACAGGCATATAACTGTCTGAAAAAAAAGTGTATATACACCTGAATAATGCGAAAACACTGAAATTAAACTGGAAAAATCAATATCCATAATTATAAATTATACATGTATGTTTCCATGGTTTTTCCAATAGTGCCCTCAGCCATGTAAAAGTGGTGTACACAATTTTATTGAGTGGTGTATCAACACACCCATGTAATATTTCAAAACAACTTAGGATGATGTTTCAGTACTCCGGTAAAGATAGGATTTCAGCTTCTTTAGATTTTTGGCAGCTCAGTTTTAAAGCCCTTCTTTTTAACAGTGGACCAGTACCACCAGTTGCTGGAATAACCTAAAGATTTAAGAACCAAACTGATTCTGCTCAGTTTAGATGGCATACACTAGTGTCTATAATGGTACAGACCATTCAGGACTATATCAATGGCCAATCAACTGTGATGGATGGTTCAGTCCAGGCCAACATACTGTACATCATATCGGTTACAGCCATATCTGCACACTACCCCTACCCTACGGTCTAGCTTACTTAAAGTAGCTCATCTGTGTCTGTTTGAAATTACTAAATATTGTCCTAGCTTAGGGTTAATTGATGTGAACAACGTATTAAAACGCCACTCTTCGTCAACGCTGAGCAGACAGGGAAAATAGCTTCAGCTTTTCGCTTGATAATTAAATATCCCTAACAAGAAGCTTTATGTACTTAAGGTTTAGCGTACAGTGTGTCAAGGCAAAAATAGATTTGCAATACAACCATGCTGCAAACCTACAGTAATCAAATAAGGGCTGTCATACAGAAGTCTGAACTTGTATTTTCTACACTTGTTGGGGCGACGTAATTAAAGTGAGTCTCTCTGCACCTGCAGATGGGACTTTCATTTAAATTCCAGTTCAGCTGGAGAAAGAAATCCAATATGCCTCTCGCTCGCTGCACAGCTATCCAAATTGCTTGCACCATAGCCTACACCTGCGACGAGTTCCCAACATGGGCAGAATCTCAATGAAAACACCCAAAATAAAACTGCACCAAAACTGATGTTTAGTGAAGAGCATTACACCTTTCTGAAAGTTGTCATATCCAGATTTTTTCATAAGCAAACATTGTCTTTCTCAATCCAGCATTGACAGCAGTCGTAAACAATATCCATACCCAAATTGGCAACACAGCCGATCCATGAAATAAAACGCTTTGGGTTGGTTACGTACAAAAAAGTAGACAAATAATTGATTTACTTACAGTTCGCAAGAACTGAATTTCATCTTCCCCTTCTCCGCTTTCAGCCATGGCTGTGAAGGAGCCTGTTAGACTCTGAAAGCCACCGTTGACTGGAGAGGCTAGATAGAAACGCGATGCTACGCCTCCCCTGCCGATATTAGCATGGATCTAATTCCACAGCCATATAGGGCAGACCGGGAAAGCAAACCGACCAAGGACTGTCACTCAATGCGCGCATAATACCCTCCCCGCCGATGCCAATACCAACAGTGCGCTGCTACCGCGGTTACTGAACTACAGGAGTAAAAGGAGTGGAACGCGCTTTGGACACGACGAGAACGAGGATTGTGATGCTCAATACGAGTCTGTCATTGTCAGTTCGTCCGCGGAATATTGAAGTTGGGAAAGCTAGTCTGCATTTTTTGTTCATGATAAAGAACATGATAAACGGGTAATTGATTGATACCACTTGAATATTAAGTCCGGTTGGAGCATACGGACTCAATCTGAAATTCCGCTGCACTAAATACATATACTTTTCGCGCTGATAGTGAGTTTTCACAATTGTTTGCCTAAATAAAATTTAAAAAACGAAAAAATCACGATCTGTTCGTATGATCAACAGCTGGTACGGCTGAGACAAAGTGCCAAGGGCATGGAGACGAACACAACCATACGGAAAGCAGTGCAGGTTAAAGCGGGAAAACAGTGGAGTAGGCTACTAATAGCCCTCTGCAGTTTGACATGTACAGTAACACAGAGGGACCTTATTCACTGCAATCCGTGTACAACGTTGACATGTATAAGGCAATATCTGGTGTTGAATGAGAAGGTATACTCTAGGCGAGTGGTTCCCAACCCTCTCATCGGGGCGATTCAGACAGGCCATGTTTTGTTATAACCCTGAAATGGCACACCTGATTCAGTTAGGCTTAATGAGTAGTTGACTACTTGAACCAGTTGTGTCATTTCAGGGTGAAAATAAAAACATGGCCTGTCTGGGGAGCCCGGAGGAGAGGTTTGGGAACCACCGCTCTATAGTCTGCCCTGGGAAGTATTATTTCAGTGCCTACCTCATTCTCATCCCGCTTTAATGTCATCCGTTGAGGGGTACATTTGTCTGAGGTGATACTGAATTGGAAATATTTTAACCAAAAGTGCATTTGCATCCGTATCGATGTCAATTTGCTCTTTTCAGTGTATTCGATGTCCAGAAAAGATACCAAAAAGTTGAGAGTTAAGTTATGTATGGAATAATACAATTAGATTCAGGTAGTGGATAATATGATATCTGAATAGAAACATTATTTGGGGTATCATTATTAGTATTAATCTATTTCTACTAAATAGCTGTCTGTAAGGAATTGTCATTAAGGAAATCAGATCTCTTTGTTCAGGGAGAGTAGATGACACTGTTCTAGAAAGTTCTGCATGTATAGAGGATTTCTAACCACCAGCCATAAAACTGTTCAAAAAAGGATGTCAAATGAAAGATGATTCAATGGGTCTTTTTGCACTATCCTTTTTGAAATTATTAATGCAAAATTAACTCTGCCACACATACTTACACACCACAAACACATACTAACACTTCAAACACTTCATCCTTTTTGTAGGGCCCTGAACCCAAACCTAATTGTTAACAAAAAAATCCTATTCCCTATACCCAACCCCTAAACTTAACCTTAACCTGACTCTCACCATAAGCCTAACCTGAATAACCATATGTTCATCCATCAACCTAACCAATAACTAACAATATAGTCTTGTTCTAAACATAACTGGTCAAAAAAATTACTATCTAACAGCTTTATTTTGTGCCCACGTGTAATTTAATCCCTAAACCTAACTCCTCGACAGGACATAAGATTTTGCCTAGTGGGGGCAAAAAACATTTTTTTGGGCTTTTCAAAAATCACTGCAAACTACACCACATGCTACTGTTAATGAAGCAGTTGACAAATGTTATATTATTCCTTTTTCATTTCATTAGGGTCTGCTTTAGACTTATAGGGATTTATAAAACTGACAGAATCTATCATTACTGTCCTTGGCAGAAGAGAGTACGGTATTTCACAGATTTTACCATGTGTATGTTGTGGTTACTTTCAATTTTAGCAGTTGTCAGTTACCCCTTAATTTCTCTCTTCCTAATTTTGGGATGCAAATGTGTGCCTCTCGTTATGCTTCCGGACATGTTTTCTGCTCGTCACATACAATTTTCTCACAGCTCACTCATCCAAGGACATGCGGAAGAGAGTAGATTTCCCAGCCAAGATCACAAATATACTTGCAGGCACCCAACCAGACACAAGGAGGCGCTAAAGGGTGATGTGGTTAGACAATGAGCAGAATCCTGACTACAATGATGCAGGGCTGTGCGTTTCATTTCTTTCCAAGGATATTCAATGGGATTTAGATTAGGACAAGTCAGCGCAAAATTAGCATAGCGCTGCCTGTGATTTGGGTTAGATAAATCATCTATCCACAATGTTGCTCTCCAGCGACTCCTTGTGTTCAGATCGGGCGCCTGTAAATTCAATCACAGAACTATAGTCGATGAACGTAATTATCTTGTGCATGATCCGACTAAAGGCTTCCGTGTTGACCTCAACTATTAGCTGAATGGGCACAAATTCCCACAGACAAACTCCAAAGTATTGTGGAAAGCCTTCCCAGGAGAGTGGTGGCTGTTATTACATAAAAAAATATGTTTTGGAATATTGAATTGTATGACTTCGACAATCGACTAGTGTGGACTTCACTGGAAAATGGGAAATAAACTAAGGTATGCACACAAACTTATTTGTTCAAACTCGCTGTGTTTATTATAAGGAATCAGTGCAAATGGATATGGACTAATAATGACATTTTGAACATGTTTAGTGGCTCAAAGCACGCTTTTTAACTTGCCCCGTAAATGCGTAATGGTTGTCTATTGGCAGCAAAATGTAAACACGGTTTTGGCAATACAGATTGTTTGAGTTATTAACGCTACGGACAGCACTTCCGAACAAACAACAGAGCTACGTTTTTAAATCGCACGGAATTCTCCTTTAACATCAGAAGCAATCGAGCAGTGGGGTACAGCGCGTTATGCTGCTGTTAGTCTTAAAACAATGTATTGTCCTACTTATAGCAGCTTGTCACACAATTGTTTATTAGTTACATATTTCTAGATTTTAGTTTAAAAAACACAAGGCCTCTATAAAACTTGTAATATTGTCCTGGGTGAATAATGAGACGAGACAGTAGTCAAGGAGATAATATTTGTATTTAGGGGACTGACTATATTTATTTTCTCGGCTGTACCCCAAATTAAGCACTCAAACACAACAAACAGCGGCCTAGTATTGTCCTTCTCTAACAAACGAACAATATAACAGTCTTTCTTCGTTTAACTAATGCAACCCTATCCTCAGGTGATTATTTGCATTCACTTGTAATTGAGGAGGAGAGAGTGCGTCCAGCCTAGTACCTTTAAATAGAGCAGAGACAGGTCTGGTAATTAACTCAGCTGTATTCGTTGCTGAAGACAGAGGTGACCTCTGTTGTAGCAAGAGTTCAACATTCACATTTTAGAACAGATGGACAGTCAAGGCAAACACACACACACACACACACACACACACACACACACACATATTTACACACACAACCATATACAAACAGTTTTGTATTTCTATCTTTGTGGGGACCTGAAAACAAACACAATCCATATTCTCTAACCCTAACCTCCATAAAATCTATGCCTAAACATAACCTAGCCCTAATTCCTAGCCCTAATTCTTCACCCTAACCACAGTTCTAACCCATAATGCATGAGCCTTAAAGAAACCTACATTCTAACCATAATTGTATTTAGACACTAAACATAACCACTAAGCCGTACACTGACATTGTCCTCGAGGACGTTTTACTATCCGGGTGAGGACTTATGCTCTTGATCACTTAAACCGTGTCTTTTTATTCACCCACACCAGAACATTGCGATTCTGAATGATGTAGTTCCCCACTAGATGGCGCTGTAGAGCAATCTATGTTCTGGGTATTGTTTTTGTTGCACCTCAAAGCAGCTTGTTCCTCCAGCAGGGCGTTTATTTACTCCCTCGTCCAGCCTCATCAAGCCACAACAGCTTAGCCTCTTAACAGTGCTTTCTGCTCAGCTCAACATATACTCTACTGTGTGTGTGTGTGTGTGCTGATCAGCTGAACCCAATAGCGTAGGCAGGCACATGTCTTAAAGATATAAAGTCTTTAAAGGCCTTAGAAGGTCAAATTGGCCCCTTATACCAGTTTTGTGGTCTTTTCCACTTTAAAGTAGTTAATTCAGGAAGTATATTAAAATATATCAATTAAATATTTGAAATAAATATGTTTGTTCAGTGGCTCCTCAAGTGAAATAGTAAAAGCTATTTACCTTGTTGGAATATTACATTTAAATCACACGCTAAATGGACTACCTTCATCTCTAATTGAAGCCTACCCTGCGTCAAACCATGGTAATGCAAAATGCTTGTCAAATTTGCAGTGAGAATTTAGATGAAATGCATAATAGAATCAAGCCAAACCTCCACGCAAAAACATACACTAGCATCAGTTATAGCCTTCATTGTAGTGTAAACCCAAGCCCTAATGCATGTATGTTATCCAGGTTCATTCTATTAGTTTGAGATTCCCCGCATGTATTAAGGTTACGGTATTAACTACCCTTAAATCCCCTTTCACAGACAGCCTGTGTGGTTCTCTCTGTCCTCCCTTTCCCTCACAACACATCACTGTCACTGGAAGTCAGCTTGGTGCTCCAATTGGAGCCGTTGCAAAAATCGACAATAGCCCCGATTGGTTCATGACTCCTCTGTCATCGAAGAAGGGTGGGATGGATCGGCCGGTCACCTGAAGATCTCCGTGGCAACCAGGGGGCTACTGGAATGCAGGATCCAAAGAATCTTCAGAAAAGTGTAAGTGGTATTATTGATACTTTTTAAAATTAATATATAAAAAATATACTTACTGTAGATTTGTTGTACTATGTACGTACTGTTGTCTACCTTTAACACATTTTGCATTATCCGTAGCCAGTGCTTTTACATAGATATATCTCAACTACACCATGTTTCGTATTTCTCCTGCATAGCTCACAATGAGTTGATAACTGTTCTGAATTCAGCATTAAACAAAGAAATATATATAGAATTGATTTAAACATGTTGAGTCTGAATAGCCTAACATTATGTGAGCTTGTAATTGACAGAGTAATTACTAATTGTGTGACAGTTTTAGTGTCAGTTGCTATATATTATGTTTGCAAACTTTAGTAGAAAATCCCAGAACTCACCAATTAAAAGACGATCAATTCTTTATCCATTATTTATCCATTGACCCATACAATGGTTATGACTCTCTCTCTCTGTCTCTCTCACATAACTTTCTCTGATCCGTTATAATTTAATCTTGCACAGTTTCTATTTCTGACTGAAAAAAGGGTCAGGTGCTCTGCGAGGAGCAGACAGCAAGACGTTTTTTACCCCTGCAGAAAGTTTTGGGTTAATAAATGTATACACCTGTATCCCAATCTATTCCACTAACCTACCTTTCCTGAAGAGAACGGTCCCCAACCCGTGTCACTAACAAACACATATGACCAACTTTTTTATTATATTTCTAGGAGGCAACTGTTCGATTAGAAGAAGCTGAACCTCTTCAGTCAGCCACTTCCGTCCACATGCAGCATGTCAGCCATTTCTTCAACAGTAGTTATGATGGAAGGGACCCACAGCACATTGCATCTGTACCAACCAATCACGGAGAGGAGTACAGTGAGACCGTTCCTCCTAAACCACATCTACCCCATCCACATCATCACGCCAAAACACACACACAAGAGCTCCGCCCACACCAATACCCCTGCATTCAAGGATCCAGACAGCTCCAACATCAAGGCCCCTGTGTCTCCTCAAGGCCCACCAATCACAGCCCTCCATCCATTAGAGGAGGAGCAAACTGGAACGGTGCTTCAAGCAGAAGAACACAGGTTTAAAAAACAGAAAGAGAGGTTCAAGCAGGACATGAAGGGGGATGGTTTGGGATCACCAACTGAGCACCGCTGGCTGGCAGACATCCACCTTCTACCCCTCTGCGCAGATTACAACGCCAGGGTCAGGATGGGGAACCAGGGAGGGAGGCTCAAGCCCCCGGCCTCTACGAAAATCCAATATGGCTGTTCATCAAGACCCCCATCAGACCCCCTGGGATCTGGGAAGAGGGGCGCCGTGGGGCTGAGACGCACCAGTAGCCTTGAACACACCCTCGCCGTGTCCCCCGGGACGCCATGCGCAACGGGGACCTCCAGGGGACGGAGGCTGAAGAGGCTGTGGATGTCGAGTACTCACACAGCCAAGGAGAGCCTTCATCGTGGAGTGGTGGAGCCGAGACCAACGTGCGCTTCTGGAAGTTTCTCCACCTCCAGTGTCACAAAGAGAAAGAATAAGTTCATGGGAGAGGAAGAACAAAAGAGAATGGACCATACCTATCGAGGCAGAGAGACGAGCAGGATACATAAAAGTCCAACATGGGGTGCAAAGAGGCCATGCAACAGACCCTTTAGAGTGGTGGATTCCCTCAGACTAGATCGTTCTGAGAAAAACTCTGCTTCTCCGAAAAAGGTTCTTCCATTTGAGTACCAACACCGCTCTCTCTCGCCCAGGGATGTCCTGACTCTGAAAGCACCGGCTCATTTGGATCCTGACGCAGAGCTTTCAGAGTACGACAATGAAGAAGAGGACTACCGGGAATGCACAAGGCAGTCTCCAGAGGGGGGTACGACCCAGGCGCTCTGCCCCAGCTATAAAGTACAAAGAGCAGGGGAGAAGGAAGGGAATGCAAGGGTGGAGACGGAGGACAATTCAGCCCAGCAAACGTTGGATGGGATGGAGTTGGAGAGGAGTAACGCAGCCTCGAGGGTGATGGTGAAGATAGACGAGGTGGAGGGCATCAGACGAGGAGTCAGCCTGGCCAGCTCTGACTGGAGCAGAGAGAGGAGTGGAGAGAGAGGAGCGAGTGTGCCTGGTGTATCTGAGACCCCACTCCAGCCCTCACTGCAACCTCTGGAGCCTGGGCTCCAGACCCAGTCGGAGCTCCGGGATTCAGGGCTCACTAGGGAAGATGCTTTTCCAGGAGAGGAGCTCCGTGCCCTGGGCGAGGCGCTTAGCCAGAGCCTGCGGCAGGCCCTGAGGATGGAAGGTCTTGGGGAGGATGAAGACTGGGGGGCGGTGACATGCAGCGAGGAGTTCACTGAGTCCAACTGGAACATCAGTGCAGCTCCCCCCATAAACACATCGTCACGGCCACCCCACGGCCACCCTTGGGAGCATGCTTTCTCTCCCTCTCTCTTGGACACCTCATCGACGCCCACCTCAAGCAGCTTTAACAGCTTGTCCCCCTTGATGTCCCCGATACTGTCCCCTCGAGCCTCCCGTCCATCCAGCCCCAAAATCATCCACTGGCCTTGGAAAAGCCGGCCTGGAGAAAGACAGAATTATGAAGAGAGATCAAAGGATGTAGAGGAGGAGAGGAGAAGGAAGAACTCAGCACCGGCCTGTCTCGTCCTAGAGGGTGGGGGCAGGGAAGGAGCCGATGCAGGTTCATTGGCCCCCAGAAGAGCAACTGCCGACCAGAAGGGGACTAGAAAGAGGGTGGCACGCATGGACCGGATGCTGAATGAGCAGGACGTGAGCCCAAGCAACTTCAGTTGGTCCCAGCCTCGTGTGTCCTGTATGTCCTGTGTGCTATCATCAGGTGAGTTGTCCCCTCAGGCAACACCTGATGAATGGGTTGGTTTGAACAAGGGGGGGTGAACACGTGAACATAACCTAACAGGTGAACATAACCTAACAGGTGAACATAACCTTACAGGTGAACATAACCTAACAGGTGAACATAATCACGTTTTAGTCTTTCCAGGGTTCACAATGACTTATGATGACTTGTGACTCTCTATTTCTAACCTTTCTATTCATATCATACAGTAGATCACTGGTTAGTTATGATCTCCCTTTACCTTTTTTTTGGCCTGAATTAGGAATTCAGATCAACCCAAAATGTATTTTACTTTGTAATTTTTACAACTCAGAGAAGACACACTGGAAACTGAAATACACTGCCCTTATTTTTATGGGATTCGGTGCAACGGATTAGCTGAACGTTAAAAACCCATACCAGTAGAATAGGCTTTTATCACATGAAAAATCAGGAATGCAGTTAGAGTGTGGGTATTTGTTCTAGCGTTACACATTGTTCAGTGATCTCTTATCCAGTCTACTGTTTCTGCTTCAGCCACTCTGCGTTATGACGGTCAGCTGGCTGCTACAGTTCACTTTCTCACTGGGGCTTTGAGTTAGACTCAGACCATTGGTCGATGTTCTTTCCAATTGATCAAACTCCCTTTTACGGGTCAGATGCATGAGGCCATCATTCCCAGCTTAGCGTACATCCACTCTGATCCATGCTTACCATTTGTGTGTTCAAGCGTGGGTTAGTTGAACACCTGACACAGCCCAAGGCTAAAGGCCAATATACTGTAAACAGTCATTACCTGTCTGTGATCATCTCAACATCTCACTCAAAAATAATATGAATTAAAAGGGCAGATGCTACGGAATACGTTCTGTAGAAGGTAGGTACAAACCAAATCAGTCAGCTGAAAAAATAGAGGCATATTCTGCCCATGTGTGATGACTTAATCAGAAACAAACGTTATTTTAACCAACATGAAATTGTATTAGAATATGTTGAACTACACCTTCAGAAATACCATGGTGTCCTTCATAACATTTTCTTACAAGCAATCACATATACAGTAGTAATTTTAAGGTTCCGTAATTTGATAACGCTCAAAAGCGTGACTCTAGATCATCCCACAACATTCTAACTGCATCAGTTTATACTGTCAACAATGTCTTACTGTACATTATGTCAGATACAAAACAGTTTTGAAGCTGGTTTTAGAGTGTTGCATTAAAAAAATTCCAATCTGCAAAGTTGTTATAATGCTGTCAGTTTCACTTTAAAGAATCAAAGACTCATCCAGCAGCTGTCTGTCTGGTATGGAGTCAGATGGTAGAACTGGCGGGAGCTCTATCCCTCTCTCAAATGGGATTAAAAACAATCTACAGCCTCCATGATTGAAATGTCTGTAGAGAAATAAAAAGGCGAATAGCTGTTTTGACTGACGATATCTCCTGGCTCCACTGTTGATGCTGACCAGTTTCCTTCCCAGCTACATATCAGCTACAGTAGATGCACAGTTAATGCTCTAAAACTGTAAATCCTCGGTGCTCTAAATGTGCCCCTCCGAGCTCTGTGCCACCTGGGAGACCCCACAATACTTCTTTAGTAATTCAGTGACTTTGTCTGGCCAGAGCCAATTGAATGAAGCAAGCTGCACACGTCGCCTGGTGAATTCAGCCCCAACAAGGTCATGTGTACCGCACACTACAGTCACCACAGGTGACAGACTGACACAGTGACCGTGATTCATTAGTCATTATGTCACATCACCCAGAAGCCCTTATTTCTACACCTACACACACTGTCTCAGCCACTCACATCTCATTACAGCCCAGCGTGCGCAACATGAGCTGCCCCGACTTGTGGTGCCCTGCTCCAGCTATTCATGGACCTATGTCTGAAACACAGAAGTACATATTGCGTTATTTGGTTAGTTGTGGGGCATTTTTCAAGGACTGCACCTCCTTTTCTTGCCTCAGCGTCATTGCTATGGTCACAAAAATTCTGTTGATGACCAGAAGGTGATCACTTTAATCAGGGGCTAATTACAGTTTTGTCTAAATTACACTATAGAGGCTTAGAAATGCAACATTGATAAATTGTGTTAATATTTAGCTGAAAAAAATATTGCCATCATTATGTCAAATGCACTTTGACTGAGGGCAAGGTTGTGATTTGATGTCAAAATCAGAGTGTGTGTGTGTGTGTGTGTGTGTGTGTGTGTGTGTGTGTGTGTGTGTGTGTGTGTGTGTGTGTGTGTGTGTGTGTGTGTGTGTGTGTGT
>JACXGM010013598.1:0-16588 GCA_016801145.1 Umbra pygmaea | reverse complement strand
GGCCCAGTGCTTAGAATCAGCCCTTTAATTATGATCAAGAAACACTACAACCAAAACTAACATCAACAGAGATGTAAGTGGAAAAAATAACAGATATAACCCTCTGCCTCAACAGCCCAAAAACAATCAAAAATATAAACGCAACACTTTTGTTTTTGCCCCTATTTATCATGAGCTGAACTTAAAGATCTAAGACTTCTTCTGTGTACACAAAAGGCCCATTTCTCACAATTATTCTTAAAAAAAAAGGGTTTCATCTATTGGTGGGATTTCCACCTGCAACTCTCTCAGCCACCTGCACTTGTTTTATAGGGGTATGCAGCGCAAGCCAGGGGTCAGATGTACCTATATTCACCACTGGAACAATCAACTGACCTTCCGCTACCCACACATAAGCTGCACCAGTAAATGATTTGGCAAATTTGGTGTTCTTACTCTGAATCCCTGTGGCAGGAACCAAGGACATGGACCCTGCAGGCAGCATCACCCGAGAGGAGGACGCTACCTTTACAAAACCAGTAACCGGTTCAGCACCATACTTATCTGACCCAATCCTCCATTCATTTATTATATTAAATCCCACTAGGCCTGGGAGTGCTCTTTTTTATTTTTGTGGCTGCATCACCAGAATCTTTAACCACCATCAGCCCTGGCTCTGGGAGTACCTTGCCCATAACCTCTACGTCAAATTGCATATAACACAAGATATTGCCAACCCATTGGCCGCCTTTAAGGACAGTCATTAGGGCTGGGATAAACGATTATTTTTTAAACGATTAATCTAGCAATTATTTTTACGATGCATCGATTAATCTAACAGTTCGTTTTTCCAGTCCGATTCGATTTCGATTAGGTTCGATTATCGATTATCTCCCTATTACTTGACTAATAATAGCAATTTATACATGTAATATAATAAACCAACAACAAAGAAACACAATAAACCATTTTTCTATGTATCCACCTTAGCCCATAGGCTATGCCCTTTGATTAAATATCAACAAATAGGCTAATTAAATCCTATGTCTGTAACATCAACGTCACTTGCGCAGTCACGGCATGACAGCGAACACACAGTTACATGCCAGGACTATTATGGGCGCCAATATTCCATTTAAAACCGGAATAGTCCTGGCATGTAACTGTGCTCACTGTGCCATCAACTACAATTAATGAAGACATAACATTACAACCGTTTGTTGACTTAGGCTGCATAAGCGTGTAATTTCACACCTTGAATACACAACTATATTACATATAGTAATTAATTACACTGTATCCTAAAACTTTAGGTGTCAACAACGTAGTATAGCCTAATCCATTATAGAGTGGGGAAGTGTGGAGTTGAAAAAAAAACTTATGGTGCTCTGTCATTTGCAGTTGCTCCCAGGTGGCACCTCTTCTGGTGCAGGCTGTACCAACTGGACGTAAAAAAGTTTGTTTTAATTCCTAGGTCGGGCATAGCTACGTCCGAGGTTGTGAGTAGAATTTAAACCTGTTGCACCAAATAAAAATAAGACTAGTCATAGCTAAGTCCAGTGTAAGTAATGTACATCTGTGAGATCTGAATATTCTTAGTGATATAGTTGCTAGGCAGTGTAATTTCCTTAATTAATCCAACTAGATAAAATGGACAAAGACAGTTTTAAATGTTCCAACTTGCCCCCTGGCAACCCTTTCTTTCCATAACCCACAGATTGTGAAAGAAAAGAGAAGGTACCATTAAAATACTTGCATTTTATTGGTTTGTATGGTTAAAAATATATTATTTTCATGTAAGGTCCCTAAATTCGACGTGCCTGCGAGAGCAATAAAAATAATAAATCCTGTTTACGAATACAAAGCCAAAGATTATGTGCGTGCTTTGCACTACGGCATGAAAAATGGACTTTAGATAGACGAAGCTATTTGCATCGTCCTAACTTGAGAAAGATAACAGAAAATATATTCATTATTTAGCATGAGGAATGACAGTGAAGTGTCAGTCTTAACAAGCATTAAAATTCAATACTGTTGTGATGGAAAACATATTGTTTTACGTATTACGATCGATCGAACAGCTGAAAGTGACTGATCAAGATAACAGTAATGTTCAGTTTTGACAAAAAAACACGTTGGCTATTTCCAGGCATTTAATTGATAGTTAAAGCTGAAAGACATATCTACATATCTTACCTGTATTTTTCCTTAAAAGTAGGTTACCCTTTGACTTTTACTAATCTGAAACGCTTGTTCAAATCTGATAGTTGCCCACTCAATCAGCTGTTAATTCATAGGTAGTTATTAGTATGATTTGTAGACACTGCAAACGTAAATAATGTGCCCTGCATTTTCGATTGTACAAAATGGTCTTTCTCCAAAGAAATTACAGCTAAATCTTAATGCAATCAGAGTCAGAAAAACAGGACATTTTAAATAATTTATATAAATCGCCGCACTGCGCCTGCTAGGCGGAGAATCTACGACCAGGCGTAGCTCATTGAGCGCTTACGTCCAGCTGGTGCAACAGGTATAAATATAAAGTCCGACGTAAAGGGCATTTTAGGTCGGACGTACAGTTACGACCTATACGTCCAGCTGGTGCAACCAGCCCCTGGTATATAAAGTCTGACGTTAAGGGCATTTTAGGTCGGACATAGAGTTACGACCTATATACGTCCAGCTGGTGCGACCGGCAGGTGATGGTGCATTGCCATGATGCTAGAATGGAAAGCCATCTCCATTTTGCAAAGACAACATATCACACAATGTTTTCCTTTTAAATTAAAGAATTCCCATACTTTAGAGGAACGAGTGTGTGCCTCCTTGCACTTCTGAAAGTCAACGGGGCCACTCCTGTTGCTATTACTCTCCGGCACCGCTATCTTTGTTTTGGGTCTGATGAATCAACGTGCATATTTTGTGTCGACGTATTTTTTGCGTCGATGTCATCGATGACGTTGGCGCATTGTCCCAGCCCTAACAGCCATCCTCACTCATTTAATGTTGCCTCCCCTTTATGCTCAAAATGTTCACTGAAAAAGGTCTCTGCTACCGTGGAAACCATTGAACCTCCCATTATGATTCAAATGACTGGGCTTGTTCCTGCCAGAACCTTCATTACTTCCTCCTGTGCACTAACAGGATTCTTTGAACTTAGTAACCTCCCTCCCATAGTTTGTCTCCTCACTACAGGGTAGGGAGTTTCCCTTTTGCTCCCAGGCTGGACTACCCACTCTCCTGACCTCCTGTAAAAATAACCTGTTGTTTTTGTTGGGATTCCCATACCCCCCCCGGCAAAACCTGGCTATGTGGCCCACCCCCTGGCATTTAAAGCACCTCTTAAGTATCAGTCCCTGATTGGATATGTTTTTTTAAGCGGAATTTGAAAAAGTTAACCTCTTGTTACACTGGACCTGAAGCAAGTACATACATATGGTTGATAAGGGAAGACTTTCAATTTTTTGTAACAAATATTTAGAATAAATGTACACAGTGAATATGGCACAATATGAATCAGAAGAAAATTAATAAAATTAATAATAATTTCTGTTTTTATTTTTCTACATCCTCTTTGGAAGATATCTACAAAGTCATATATTGAGATAGTGTCCTGGAAACACTTCTAATCATGTCCCCCTAGGGACGACAACATGTCTACAATTTTAGAATGATAGACTGAACAGCCAATGAGTTATAGCATTATTTGTAAAAGTATATTTTCACAAAAAATGCACCTTGATGATGTTTTCATCTGGGTCATGAGACAGACTAACAATCTCTTCTTTCAAATAATCTATATGTACAGATATCACACAATAAAGTGGTGCCATTCGTACCGCGTCAACAATCAGTGCATTTAGTTGCCAATAAATGTTCTATACTCGTTGCTGGGTGGTGCTACACCATAGTTCTAATCCCTCCTAGAAATACATTTTTTTGGGGAGAGAGACTGATATTAAATCAATGCTATTGTATTTCTATACACAGTAGAATACATTTCTTAATTTAAATAAAGCCTTGTTTGTTTTTAAACAAAAATATATATTGTAGACTACTCTACATTCCTGAATACTTTGTGAAAAGTTGTAGCTATTTATACAGTACTGTACAGTATATCAGAAAACAGTTTCACTTTGCGGGACAAAAATGTTTAACAAATGACATAGTGTTCTTAAAATATGTACAGTAAGTCATATCTCTGAAAGCCGCTCTCTCAAAACATAATTACTTTTTTCATCTCAGAAACCTTAACAACCGCTATGGTGTAGCGCTTAAGGTCGGTGGCGTTAATAGTGGTAATTGGCGTCTAGTGAGTTTTGAGTTCTAATCCCCGCGAAAGCAAAGCATTGTGGTTCTCAATCTGTTTAGAGGACGCATTCAAATTTTATATTGTAATTGAAATCATATCTAATAAGGTGACTGCATTCCACTGATTTCATGGGGGGAATCATGAACATACAGTACAGTCAGACTCTGATACCAGCAAAATTCTACTACATGGACGTCAAAAGACATTTTTCCCTTGACAGTAAGAGAGATTGCTTAGTGAACTACAGTACATCTCTCGTCTCGAACAATATACGTCAGTGGATGCTAGGCAATGTGAGGCAACAATATACATCAGGTAAGCGAGTTGTTCTTCAGGGCATTGCAGGGGTTTCCCGAGTTACGTCACAACACTATATGTCTCTCCCGCTTTCTCATCTACATGAGGGGAATCAAGAACATACGGCTTCATAGCCAGCATGGGTGATCATCAGGCCGTCATTGTCATTAAATATCTACCAAATTGTTTTTATAAACAGATTTATTCTCTGAAGCCAGCAGGATAACGAAATGCTAACTTGTGGAAAAGGAATCACAGCAGGAAAATATAAAAATAGTAACAACATCTTCACTTGTACAACCAATCTTTATTGGTATTTCATAATGACATTGCTAGCATTAGCTCAATATCCATCATTACAATTATTTACAAAACGTAATCCCATCTAGAATTTGTATGTCTGTCTCATCTTGTGTCTGCTAGCTGATCTTCTATAATATTGCTGCTGCATGGCTACTCTCACAAAGTGTGCATAATGTTTGTAGAAAGGTGACACTAATTAATCTCCCATTGTCCAGACCATTGATGGGCACTCAGCTATAGTCATTGTGTTACAAATGTTAAACATCCAACCCTTCACTGATTTGATGAAAAAGGCTATTCCCAAGCGAGAACTTGTGGTTCAACGTGTACATTATTTCAATTTTCAAACTGGCCTATACAGTGGGGAGAACAAGTATTTTGCCGATTTTGCAGGTTTTCCTACTTACAAAGCATGTAGAGGTCTGTAATTTTCATCATAGAGTGCCTTGCGAAAGTATTTGGCCCCCTTGAACTTTTTGACCTTTTGCCACATTTCAGGTTTTAAACATAAAGATATGAAACTGTAATTTTTTTGTGAAGAATCAACAACAATTGGGACACAATCATGAAGTGGATTGAAATTTATTGGATATTTCAAACTTTTTTAACAAATAAAAAACTGAAAAATTGGGTGTGCAAAATTATTAAGTTAATACTTTGTAGCGCCACCTTTTGCTGCGATTACAGCTGTAAGTCACTTGGGGTATGTCTCTATCAGTTTTGCACATCGAGAGACTGAAATATGAAACATATGATTACCAAAAAAGCAATACCGCAGCAATTAATCAAACAAAAGAGAATGGCTTGCAAGAAATTGCTGATCGTTTAAATGTGTAGCAACTACTTAGAAATGCACATTACTATAATCAATGAAAGTCAAATACAATATTTGTCACAATACATTGACGTGTGTGTTTGTGTGTGAGAGAATAATGACTAACTTTGACAGCAGCAATTTAAGTGAAGAAAAAATAACATTTTTGTTTCAGAATAATAGCGCTCATTCCATTGCATGAAATAATCGTTGTAAATTTATTTCAAAGATAGTAAATTATAATCAAATCAAATTTTGTTGCCTATACTGCCTTAAGTATTCAAGGGTTTGAGACTATATTTGGGTTAAACACATCCTATTGAACATGTATCCATAGCACCGGTTTCGGCACAAGGAATAATTTAGTTTAAATGAGACAATATATTCATAACATTTAGTGTACTGCATATCTTTAACAATTGTTATTATTAACATTTTTTTTCTATCAAACTATTTTAATAGTTCCTTAAACACACAACAGAATTTGATTTTATTATAATTCACTAGCTTTAAAATGAATTTACAACGATTATTTCATGCATTGGAATGAGCGCTATTATTCTGAAAAAAAATCTGTGTTCGACTATAAAAAACTCTGCGCTGTGTAGCTAGCACAATACAGTGTTGCTGAAACAATGATAATCAAAGAGGACATGTCCAGGGAAAAGAGGACGTATGGTCACCCTTCCTGTTTCATTGTCCTCGAAAATTTCTTCAATACCCCAGTCTTCCTCTACAGCCATAGTTGGTTGCCTCTCCTCAGACAGACAATTTAATGTAGCATGACAGCACATGAAACTACAATGTAATCTACAAATATATATGCTGTCCCTTCCCTTGAATCCATACCGCTCAAGCAGGTAGTTGTCAGAAAAAGCCAACGGGTCTGCCCTGTCCCTGAACGTACATTCTCTTTGAAATGCCCTGCATATGATTATCGCTACCTCATCCACCACCTTACAAATGAAAGGCCACGCCATGATTATGCGTCCAACACATATGGTTTGAGCTCCCTATTTATAGACATTTAATTGATTCAGTACAACGATCACACCAACTAAACAAATGTAACTTCAGTTTTTTGCATTTGTTACACTTTTTGTATGTAAAAATGTATTACATTTATTATTAAAGTGCGTTTGCTTTAATTTTTGGACTGATAATGGTTACATGATATGAAATGGCAGCATGCCAGAGTCTGATGTAATATCATAACATTCCAAGCACAGGTCAGTGTTAACGGTATTCTGGTTACACATCAAGCTAGGCTTAGCCTGACAATTAGCCTGCCCTGGACCAGTTTAGTTTCCCGGCATAAGTTGCCAGGGTAACTGAGTTTGAACTATTTTCAGTTAGCTTTATGGAACGGAATTCACTGAAAATAAGCCTGACTAACCAAAATAAGCCTGGCTTGTTTTCTAAACTAGTTTTATGGAACACCCCTTCAGGTCAAGAACTACAGGAAATGTATGATCTCTGTAATTGCAAACAAAGGTTTCTGTACCAGATAATTGAGTTCTGCTTTTCTGATGTATCAAATACTTATGTCATGCAATAAAAAGCAAATTAATTATTAAAAAATCATACAATGTTATTTTCTGGATTTTTGTTTTGGATTCCGTCTCTCACAGTTGAAGTGTACCTATGATAAAAATTACAGACCTCTACATGCTTTGTAAGTAGGAAAACCTGAAAAATCTGCAGTGTATCAAATACTTGTTCTCGCCAATGTACATAAATGATTTTTTCTTGTCTAGCCCAGTCTCACTTACGAAAATAATATAAACTACTGTCTGTATAAATAACAACACAATGTAAAATATCAAATAATTGGCATCCAACCAGATAAATAATTGTGTTTTTATTGAGTACATGAGAAAAGACAGTCAGTAGGCATATTAAATTGTACAAACTGGGCAATTATGTAATGTTAATTAAAAAAGGAAAAAGAACGATATACGCTGCCTGCTGGTCAAACTGTGCAGCCTATGCTCAACCAGTACAGCGGGCCACAGCAGCCTCTTATTTAAATACAAACACAGGCTAATCAGAAAGCAATAACGAAGGGCAATTAATGGTAGTTAAAGGTACAATATGTCATTTTTAGACACTAGGGGTCTCTCAATGACAAAAGACATACTTTGCATTAAAAACAGCAAAAATTACTACACCTATATTATATATTTTTTTGTTGTTTACTTACATTAAACTTAAATGTTTCTACCAATTTTGAAACCAAGAGAAAATTTGTAATGTAATTTGAAGATATGGGACGTTTCATTTTGTCGCCCGTCAATTGACTCCTCTAGCTGCTCTAGTTTAAGGGAAATGCCAATAAAGCTATAATATACTTAACAATACATTACCTTGTCAGTGAAATTGTTTTCTGCAGGAGACGCTAGACCGGCTGGTTGACATTGACGACGACAATAAACCCCATGATCCCACGCTACTTCCCGACGTCATCCAAGTACATCTTTTTTTATTGTTTTGATTGAGAGACCCCTAGTGGCCAAAAACTACATATTGTACTTTTAACAACCATGTCTAGGATTTTCAGAAATTTACGGGGATCAGTGAGCAGCCCCTCCCCTATTAGTATAGCCCTGGTCGGCCTAGGACGCAAAGCCATCAAACACCTCTTTTTTTCCTCGTCAGGTTTGGAAGTCTATCGGTAACATTAACAGACATTGTGTGAGTGATTTGAATACCCCTGAGCCTATAGAAATTCTTGTGTTTTGAAATCACTCAATGCCAAAAAATGACATACAACAAAATAAAGCATATTGCATCATGTCTGATTCATTCCTGTAATATACACTTTAGTGAATTCTAAAGAGTGGAGAGCGGGCATTCTTGTTTTGTAAAGAAATAATATGTTTGTTGTGTCGCATAGGTTTCTGTTTTATGAGTGATGTTGGGTTACAACTGTTGCCAGTGTTATTAAGAATGAGTTGATTTGCAACGTATGAATTGTTTTGGTAGTTTAATGCATTTTAGATGTGAAATTAACTGCTGTGCAACACTGAAAGTTGGTTATGAGATCTGTGAAAGAGACCGAAATATTGAGAAATAGGTCCTAGCAACTGTAGAAATAATAATAAAAAAAACAGTTTAACTATACAAATATTGCCCATTTCAAGGTCTTCTGAAATGGGTAATATACAACCTCATTCTTCAAACTTAACATTTAGCTTATTTGTTCAATGTCTATGTATTTACCGTAGGCTAATTTCTGAGGATATTTTGTTTAATAGCGTATACATTTAAGTTGTCTCTCTCTCTAAATAAATGAATGAAACATGTACAGTAGGAAATTACACTTTGAAAGTGGGTAGACTATATGCAGTTATTATTTACCCCCATTACAAAATGGGCTGGTGCACCATGAAACTCCTGTGTCCCACTCCGGCCCTGCCTAGAGAGCCTAACTGAAATTAGTCGTTTTGCCACATTTTGTAGGACAGAAAATCGTTTGCTTCAATAAATTAAAACAGTTACATAGGCTTGTAGCTACTTCTAGACAAGATGCAACGATGTGTTTTATGAAGTGTGCACTGTCACAGGCGCGGTTCTAGCAGGAAGGCAAACACATTCACCTGGCAACACTACAATAATTATAATAATCATTGTTAATTCATTGCTAAAATTTGTCTATTGTTAGATAAAACAGACTCTAGTGAATGATTTTCAAATGTAGTCTAATCGTGTATTCACATGAGACACTGACAATATATTCAATCAATTTCTGTGTACAACGTATTTGTTACTGTTTTCAATTAAACATTGTAATTGAAAACATGTTAAATGTTTTTTTTTGCAATCATATACTCTTGTTTCTTTACACTCAATACAATTGCATTTGGTTAAAACTCACTAGCTTTGTAATGACTTCACAATGATTATCAAAATTAATTAAAACAAGCGCTATTATTCTGAAAGGACAAATCAGAGTTTGTTTGCTGACATAACATAGTTTTGCCAGGCGAACGTGTTTGAAAAAAAGGCATCATATATAACTAGCCTACAGTTAGTGTTTTATAGTCCCAGTATAGTCCCAAGAGTTGCAAAATGCGATCATATGGGCCTATGACTTTTTTCTCAAGAAATACATGATACATATTTTACTTGCCCATTTTTTTATTTGTGGCAGTAGCGTAGCCAGAACAAAATATGTGGGTGCATCTAAAAACTTGGTGTGCCACATCGATTTTTCTCTACAAAACAGAGGCCTATACTATGAAGAAAGTTCACCATGCCATAGATTTCCTTTTATTACATGGATTCACTAAACCTAACAATTGCAATCTAGATACGAGATGTCCCGACGGTGATTATTAATTCATTAAATCAACCCAGGGTTTCCCCAATCTAGTGACAAGCGCGTTCACATAAAATAGGCGGTGTGTGCACCCTGCAGGACCAATCGCAGACACGGACAAGTCTATGAGAGCCGCATATTTTGCTCAACTGTAAATGATCAGTTTACATTACAATTGTGTATTCCATTAATCCAATGTGTTGCTTCATGCTGGTCGTGTGTAACAATTTTATTTATTTTATTCTTTCATTTGCAACCTTGACAGTGTTGACAGGTCATGTAGCAAACAAAAAATGGACAGGTTGTGTAAATTAATCAATGTTACAATACTTGGCTGTTTAACAAGTTAAGGAGTAAATAGTAAATAGCCTACTGTCTCTACAGTGAAAAGGGATAGGCCGACATTAATTTTGGTTCGTATCAAACAGACCATACATTAAAATAGCTACCTGTCACAAACAAACGCAACACAATGCATAAAGTCTGTGGAACTGTAAGTGCACAATTTCGATGTATCGCACTGCACTGGCACAAACGGTTTAAGATTAGTAATTAGCTGCTGAAAGTGCTAACTAATGCATAATTAGTCTACTATACTGCTAGTATCCCGTGATATTCGCTTGGGTCACGTTAGTGGCTATTTTTGCGCATACACTTAAATGTGTTGGCCTACGTGGATCTGGATGTTGTTTTTTAACGAAAATAATTCAGAATTTATTTTAAAATTAACACATATTATAATTACACCATAATAGCCTAGGTTTAGAGGAAAAACACTTTTTGTCAAGGCTATAAAGTGCATTATGCATCTGATTTCTGGGTGTGCCAGCTGCTTCTTTGGGTGGCACAAGCACACCCTGGCAAACCCGTGCCTACGCCACTGATTTGTGGAACACAGAAACTTCGGATCAGTAGCACACTGCAAACGTGTGATGTGTGAAAGCACAATTGCTTGTCATGACTCCGCACCGCATACAAACTGCAACCGCACTGCATCCGCACTGCAGACGGAGTGTCTGAAACGGGCGTAACCTATTTGCCGATTATCAATGGTAAATTGAGTCCAATGCTGTTTGATTGTTTTGCATGTCTATAAGTGACAGTAGTTTAAATTATCTTTTATTTTTTTACATCAAAACGAAGTATGCTGTGCATATAGCAAATATTTTATCGAAAGAATTTTAACGGCACGGGCAAGAGAATACCATGCTACAATTAATAAAACTATTAATTTTGTATTCTTTCCCGGTTCTCAGATAACATTACACTTTAGTACCGTATTTGTAGTAACTGCACGTTGTAGTCTAAGGATTTGACCAACTAGTGTATTCTGTAATTGTCTATGATTATTTCTGTCTGCCCGTAAAAGTGTGTTATACTCTGCGGCTTGAGGTAGATGTTAGTTTCCAAAATATCAACGTTTTTATAAATGGTTGACGAGAAAGCTGGAGAGACAAATAGCGTTGTGACGTATACACGGGAATCCCCGGGAATGACTGAAGAACAAGTCGCTTACCTGACTTGTATTGTTGTCTCACATTGCCTAGCATCCACTGACGTATATTGCTCGAGACGAGAGAGGTACTGTAGTTCACAAAGCGATCTCTCTTACTGTAAGTCATTAGTGTAACGCCCAGCCAGTGGGGCTGGCGTCACTACGGACTGAGATATGGACTCCTTTATAAATGGTATTGTTTTTTTTTTAACTGTGTGCTATTTGTGTTTAGTTCAGTGCTGTAGCATGTTATTTTGGTTTGCCTTTATTTTGAAATGTATGTACCTATTCCCCTTTGGGGTTAACCGCGCCTCTTCCCTAGCTGGGGTTGCTGGGAAATGGAGTTCAGGCCAGATGAAGCTGTATTGACTAGATGGGTTTGATTGTCTATTTGAAACTGTGTCCTGTTAGTTCAAGTGGAGTTCTAGTATATATGCAGCCCCAACTAGGGAAGCGGCGTGGATTATTAACTACTGTGATGGTGAAGTACTGGTTGCCATTGTGAAGATCTGTCCGGGACTTGCGTAAAAGGTTGTGACAAGTGAGTCGCCTGATGTGCGTATGTAAAACGTTATTGATCTGTTGTTATATATACAAACACTCCTTCCTGACGTTGTGCCAGTCACTGGTGTGTTGTAGGTAGAGTGTGCGTATTTCCAGGGAGAGTGGTTTTGAGTTTAGCCATTCAGCGTCCGTGCAGCTGGTAATAGCACGTAGGCTAGTACTCTGTGTATTTCAGTAAAACGTGTTCGTCTTGGCTGTACCCGGCAACCTGCTCGCTCTGTGTTCTGGAGTTTTCCAATAAACAACCACTACACTTGCAACAGCCTTCTCTCTACTCACACCCAACATAACCATGACAATTAGAAAAAGATCTGGTGAGGTTTTTAACCTATTTCTTGATATTTAAAAAAAATATAAGATAATATTTCCCTACACAAGCCTAAAATTCATGATAGTTATCAAAGTCAATCTGGTCCCAATTCTTGTTGAAATAAAATTATTACTATCAGTAACAGATGTACTGTACCCATTACTAGTTTATGATGTGCCCATTACTACAGGAGTTTATGAAAGCATTAACAAAGATTGTATGATTAATAGATATACCCATTACTACTTTTAGGTGAACAAAATTAACAACAGCTATCTCTAATAAAAATGAAAGCAGTAACGAACAGTGTATGATTAATATACTGTATCACCATAAATATATATTGTTCTCGTGCTGGACTCGAACCCTGTCCACCCAGTTGACAGACATCAGTCATTTCCACTACACCACCGAGCCCGTTTGAACTGTTCATGTTTTCAATGGAGTTGAGTTTGAACTGTTTAGACTGTGCAGGATTTCATAAATGAAAATATATTTTAAATATACAGTAGGCAGTTTAAATTAGACAATTATATTGTAGGACAAAAGTTTAATGTATATAGCACTACAAATAATACATTTAAATTCAGAACATAGTTGTTTTAATGATAAACACGTTGTGCACTAGATATTATTTTTAAGGGAAATGCTGTGGATGAATGTGCCCCCTGGAGCCACCTGGGGGCAATTTGTTGTATTGTTTTCTTTAAAAAATTTCCACTGAAATTTAATTAACTCGGCTGAAGTGTGTCTCGGTATAACACGGTATACACGGGACTGTGTTTACCAGGGACGTATGCTAACATTATGACATACAATAACTATTGTAAATCTGAGACATTTGCTAAGTTTAATCTTTCTGTACATATTAGACATTTATATATAACTTCAAAATTGCAGTTGTGAGCTGTGTTTGTAATCCACCTTCTATTTTCTTGGAAGCGAAAAAAATGAATGGCTTTGTTTACAAGGCACATAGCTCACATTATTAGTCGTGATGTTTTCAATTTTATAGCTATTGTAAAACAGAGACATTAGCTAGATTCCAAAGATTTGAACCTTTCTGTAAAAATATGAAATGTATAGAAAAGAATCACCCCCCTGTAAAATAATCACATTTTGTTGCATGGCAGCCTGAAATGAAGACAGTTTTGGTTTCATTCAGCTGTGCAACTTGGTGCAACTAATAACATCCAAGTGAAAGATATAACACCAACATGTCATAAAAATAAATAAATTAATAAATAAAACATAATCCCTGAGTTGGAAAAAGGATCACCCCCTTGTTTCAGTATTTTGTTGAACCATCTTTTAATTACAGCCTTTAGTCTGTTGGGATATGTCTCTACTAACTTTGCACATCTAGCCATTGCAATATTTGACCACTCTTCTTTGGAGAACTGCTCAAGTTCAGTTAAATTTGATGGTGACCATTTATGGACTGCTGGCTTCAAGTCATTCCACAGATTTTCAATGGGGTTTAAGTCTGGCTAGGCTATGCAAGGACATTCACCTTTTTCTCCTTGAATCATTGTGTGGTCAGTTTTGCTGTATTCTTTGTGTCATTGTCATGTTGGAAGGTACATTTTCTTCCCATTGACAACTTTCTGGCAGAGAGCAGCTGGTTTTCCTAAAAAAATTGACAGTATTTTGCCCCATCCATCTTTACTGACAAGTGCTTTACTGTAGGAATGGTGTTATTTAGATGGTGATCTGTATTGGATTTTCGCCAGACATATCGTTTGACGTTGAGGCCATAAAATTCAATTTTAGTCTCATCTGACCATAACACCCTTTTCCATGTGGCCTTAGCATCTTCACGGTGCTTATTGGCAAAGCTCAGTCATGACTACATTTGGCCTTTCTTGAGGAGTGGCTTTTTTCTTGCAACCCTCCCATACAACCCACATTTGTAGAGGATTTGTGATATTGTTGTCACATGCACACAATGACCACTCTTTGTCATGATTTCCTGCAACTGCTTCAGAGTTGCTGTAGGCCTCTTGGTAGCCTCTCTGACCTGTTTCCTACTGGCTCTTTCATCCAGTTTGGAGCGACCTCCTGACCCAGGGAGGGTCTGTGTCAGTGATGCGCGGGTCAATGTATAAACAACCCGCACCCGACCTACATTTTCAACTAACCCACCCGCAACTCGGACCGCAAAAAAAGAAGAAATTGATCCGCTTCCTGAACTGCATTTTTTAAAAGTAGTAAATGCTCATTGCAGCGTCATTGGGCCATTGACGTAGGAACTAGGGCTGCGGGGGGTGTGAACGCCCCCCCACGCCCCAGATCAGCCTCCCTGGCCTATAATATCCATTAATCCAGCCTGTGGAGGAGAAAAATGTTTCAGGCCCTGACGTGATGCGCTCAGAGGTGCAGCAGCGAGAGAAGGCAGTTCTTGAGGCGGCCCATCATTTTCCATTTCAGCTGTCTAAATGCATATTATTGATGAATGCGATGTTTATGTTTCGACCCTGCTTTAAGAATTCATCAGCAGGTCAACTGAGAGAATGCCCACTTTTTGAAATGTGTGAAAGCCCTTAGGAGCGCAAACAGTTCTTTTTCTGAATGCTGTATGATATAGCCTATAGTGTTATGTAATAAAAGCTTGATTTATTCATTTATTTCGTTTCATTCTCTTAATAATTAAGATGCTGCATGTGTTTATCCAGTCTATTCAAAGTGTGCGTCTCTCCCCCGACTTTCCCAACAAAAATCCCGCCCCTCTCAGACAATACATAAAACTGACATTACTGAGCTATATGCGTTTCAAAGTAGCCTATTAAAGTGGTACAATGGCATTGCTCAGTTCAACATGTTGGGAAATCGGGCATTTTGTCCCGCGTCAGCATTTATTCAAAAGTGAATAACGCTCAACATTCAAAAGGTAAATAAGGATTTTCCACTTGTCTTGTATTAGTAGGCTTAGGCTATTTCGCCACGTGGATGCCCAATTTAAGCTCTCACAAGCACAAAATGCAGGCATATAATATGTTAATAAAGCCTTTATTAACGCATTTTAAGCCAAAGACTAAGCCAAAGACAATATCCATAAATGCTACAATATCCATAAATAAATGTTAACAAATACCCATGAAAGTAAAACTGAAAACTGAAATACATGGTAAACATAACCTGGGCTTAAAAAGAAGACTATAGGCTGCCACTTGTTGGTAAAAAAAGTAGCCTAATACAAGATTAATGCAAAATATGCATTTGTATAAGAAAATAAAATAGGCTGCATTGTTTAGCCTATAATATATCCATAAAACTAACACAGGAACCTAAATCAGATACAGTAAGCCTACATTGGGCTTAAAAGGGCTATACGGTGCCGTTGGTGGCCTAAAACAGAAGATTTGCCTACTTATTTTTAGCTTTCTTTGCGCTGTGTAGAAATAATATTGAATTAACCGTCCCTGGGTTGAGACGGTTTCTTCTCGCCTCTATGACACGACCTGCAGAGCTGAATGTGCGCTCACTGGCTGCACTTGATGCTGGAACGCAGAGGATCCTCCTTGCCAATGCACGAAGCCTCGGGAAGGTGGGTGCCTGTCTCTCCCAAAATTCAAGCAACCGGTCCTCGTCACAGTCATCCAGTGTAAAGTGTGCAGCACAGTACCAGGTCTTTTCTCTCTCTGACTTTCGTTAGTGACGTCTATGGACGGTAAAATAGCATTTGTCAATTATGTCATTTACCAGCATTAAATTTAAATATCCCATTCATCATTAATATCGCAGCCACTTACCCTCGCCTGTAGCTGTCCGTGGTGCTGTAGTGCTTGAAGTCTCAGGAGAGTCCGCAGCTTCAAAAGACACAGGGTATATGAGGTTGCCAACGATTCTGTGGAGATTTTTCCTTTCAGTCTCGGTCATCATTTTGAGACTTTTGTAGCGGGGGCAGAGGAAGAGAGCGATTTTGTGCGTGTCTGTGAGGATTAACTTTTGATGGAGTAGAGCAAGTGCGCGCTTACGGAGCAAAGCCATGTATTCAGGGTCTCCAAAGACTGGTTGGCAGTGTGCGCCCAGATTGTAAAAATACAGCATCACTAAATGCAGTGTCGGGTAGTCCTCTCCCTGCAACTCTTCAGATGCTTTCTTGAAAGGCTCCAAGAACTCTATCACGGTTGTGAGTGTGTTTTGATATATGCCTTCCATGCGCTCTGACTGCCCCCTGCTTTCAAGTAGCT
>JACXGM010013597.1:0-22867 GCA_016801145.1 Umbra pygmaea | reverse complement strand
AAATGCGCTACATGAACTGTTGGCCGCAGCATAAAGTAGCAACCTAATCTGAACAGTGACTTTGGTTCCAATATTATAGGTTCTGCTTTTGTGGACTCCGCGGGTCATCGGGGCGACTTGCACCAGGGGGGACTTGCCAGGGACGGCTTGGACCCCGCCAAAACTGCTTGCAGTTCTAGTTATTATTATTATTATTATTATTTCACTAAATATTGATTTCTGAACTCTTCCTAAGTTAACACTAGTATCGTGTTGTTTAAAATTGAATAGAAAATGTACTTGTTTTCTTTGAATTGTTTGAGATCTGATTGCATGTTTTTTGTTATGACCTATTGTCATTTTCTGCAAATAAATGGCCTGAATAACAATACTTTTATTTTTAATTTGGGAGAAATGTTGTTAGTAGTTTATGGAATAAATTTTTTTGTACCCAAACACATTACATACAGTTGTATGTAAAATCTTAGGCACCCCTGACAAATTCCATGATTTTCATTTATAAATAATTGGGTGTTTGAATCAGCAATTTAATTTTGGACACAGTAATACTTCAATAGTGAAATTCATTTATGTGATGAACAGAAAATGTGCAATACGCATCATAACAAAATTAGACAGGTGCAAATATTTGGGCACCCCAACAGAAATATCACATCAATATTTAGTTGAGCCTCCTTTAGCAGAAGTAACAGCCTCTAGATCACTGGTGTCAAACCGGTTCCATGGAGGGCCTAGTGTATGCAGGTTTTTGCTTTTACCTTGTACAGGGCTGATTTTAGTAGGTCACTAATTGGTTAGGATCTCCCCTCACCTGGCAGTCTAGGTCTTAATTGTGCTCTTTTTGAAGGGAAAGACCAAAAACCAGCATACATTAGGCCCTTTGTGGAACCAGTTTGACACCTGTGCTCTAGATGCTTCCTATAGCCTGTAAGGAGTGTCTGGATTCTGGATGATGACATTTTGGACCATTTCTCTTTGCAAAACATTTCCAGTTCAGTTAAGTTTGGTGGTTGCCAAATCAAATCACCCCATATATTTTCAATGATATTCAGGTCTGGGGCTGGGATGTCCATTCCAGAACATTGTACTTGTTCCTCTGCATAAATACCAGAGTAGAATTTGAGCAGTTTTCTGCATCGTTGTCTTGTTGAAATATCCAGCCCCGGCATAACCTCAACTTTGTGACTGATTCCTCTTTATTATTCTCAAGTATCTGCTGATATTAAGTGGAATCCATGCCACCCTCAAGTTTAACAAGATTCCCAGTGCCGGCATTGGCCACACAGCCCCACAGCATGATGGAACCTCCAACAAATTTTACAGTGTGTAGCAAGTGTTTGTCTTGGAACGGTGTGTTCTTTTGCTGCAATGCATACCGCCCCTTGTTATGACCAAATAACTCTTTGTTTCATCAGTCCACAGCACATTCTTCCAAAATGTGGACACTGACAGCTGCGATAGCTTTTTGTAGCCTTCCCTTAAACCATAATGTTGAACAATCTTTGTTTTCAGGTAATTTCTGAGTCCTTTTGAGGCCCCCATGTTGCCACTCTTTAGAGGAGAGTCATAGAGAACAACAACTTGCAATTGGCCAACTTAAAGCTACATTGTGTAATAATTGTTCCCATCTAGTGGTGAAATTGTATATTACAAGCAACTGAATACTGTTCTAGCCCATCCGGGAATTTAGCCAGCAACACAAACTCGGATATTAATTTTTTTCTTTCAAAACAACAGCACTCATTTTAATTAATTGCAATAATCATTGTTAATTCATTATAAAGCCCGTGAATTGTAACCAAATGCAATTGTATTGTGTGTAAATAAACAATAAGAGCATGTGATAGCAAAAATAATAATTTAACATGTTTTATTAAAAACAGTAACAAATATGTTGTACACACAATTTGAATAAATTGTCAGTGTCTCATGTGAAAACACGATTACATATGAAAAACATTCACTACAGTGGGTTTTATCCAACAAAATACTAATTTTAGCAAAACATGAACAAGGATATTACCTATGTAATGAATTATGAGTGCTATTTATTTTATTCGGAAAATCCGAGTTCGTGTTGCCAGGTGAACGTTTGGGCCAGCGCTGCCATTACATTTCCTCGAAAATAGGCATGATCCTCCATGTTCAACTGGCTTGGAAATCTGCTGGCAGTTGTGAGTAATCTCCCCCTGGCATTTGTCACAGGGTTATTAGTGTAAAAGCGCAAAAGGCAGAGCTTGAATTTCCAGATATGTCCCTCTTTGGCTAATGTATTTTAAAGATGGAGGCGTAACATGGCTGCCGCAATTCGAGCGGCACCATCGAATATATTCTGAATGGAAAATTGTATGCTTACGAAAATACTTTTTCCTATTATTTGGTAGGGTAATTACACATGAATGAGCACATATTTTTGAAAGAACAAATGGGTTTTTTGCTAAGAATAAAACAAAAATATGCAATGTAGCTTTAAATACCTTTTTTCATGATTGGATGCACCTGTCTATAAAGTTCAAGGCTTAATGTGCTCACCAAACCAATTGTGTGTTCCAATTAATCAGTGCTAGGTATTTACAGGTATTCAAATCAACAAAATGACAAGGGTGCCCAAATGTATGCACCTGTGTAGTTTTAGTTTTTATGAATATTGTACATTTTCTGTTAATCCAATGAACCTAATTTTCCTACCGAAATATTACTGCATCCTTCAGTTATTTGATAGATCAAAATGAAATTGCTGATCCAAACACCCAATTATTTATAAATGAAAATCATGGAAATTGTTAGGGGTACCTAAACATTTGCATACAACTGTATCAATAGTTAAAGCATAGAATGCTTCTTTTTCACAGAGCTATATTTATGTTTTTTGAAATGTGCCAACTCTTTTAAAACAACAGTGTGGGTTACAGTTAACAATTCTCTATAGCTCAAGAAGATCTACTGTAAATTCATAATTATGTTGATTGGCACACAGAGATTTAAGAAGTCCATTAAGATGTGTGTTTGCACATTTGTATTCTGGTAATTCAGTTTTGGGTAATATCATCTGTTGTAACTCAACTGGAAAGTGTCTGATTTCGAAGGTTGCTGGTTTAAAAACTTGTAGGAAATGTGCCTACGTCTTCAAAACAACATTGTAGTACACTTCTACTGTACACTTATGTATAATAAAGAAATATGTACATTATTAGGGATTAGGCACCTCATTCTCAAATCTGGCCCTCAAAAGCAGTTCCACTTAAGTTTTTCATTGCATTCCTCTAATCTGGGACATATTTTGACCTGGTATAACAGATGGGTGCAAATAATGATGAGAGAGAACAGATCCAGCCGGCCTCATAGTGTAGAATTTCAGTATCCCTGGATTACACTGTACTGTCTAAAGTTGCATTGCAACTCATTCAAAAAAAACCTGTAGTTTACTTCTGAACATTTAACTCAAGAAGATGAATATTCATTTCCCCATAAACAACAAAAGTAGGGAACAGCAGATTTACTGATGCCTTGTTTTGGAATTGAATGACTCAGATCACACATCAACCATTAACTCTTAAGTTTAATTGCACCCATAATTTAACATTTTACGTGATTTGCCTTGATTTGATTTCAGTGAATGATACAAGACAATTGATTACAGTTATATTTCACCAATATCATTCAGGAGTTAATAAACATGTTTCACTGTAAAAAGGTTGCAGGTAGTGTATCAGTTAAAGTATCTGACTAGTAATTTAAGATTTGCCAGCTCTGATCCCTTAATGTTTAACTGTTGATCTGAGCAAGGAAGTTAATACTTTTCGCACTCCAGTTAATCATTGTGCGTAGCTCCTCATACCGATTCCATTCTAAGGTGTTGGATAAAATGCAAGTTCCAAGTGCAAAACATATCTTGGTTGTAACTTTTTCCAAACTGACAAATGCCTACTTTCCTTTACAGGGCAAATGTCCAGAGGAGGGATGGAGCGAGACCACTATAGAACTTTTTCTAAATGAACTGGCTGTCATGGACAGCAATAACTTCCTAGGAAACTGTGGTGTTGGCGAGAGGGAAGGCAGAGTGGCCTCCAGCCTGGTGGCTCGACGGCATTACAGGTTCTTATCAACTGTTGATTCTGTGCTTTTATAATGAGAGGAGTTTGCTTTTGGTTTATTCTTTAAACAAAGCTGTTTACCTACTGGATACCATTTTTATGATTCTCATTTCTTTATTGACAGCTTGCAGCCTTACTATACAGTTGCTGGGAGTCTTGCGCTAAATCCCAAACAGACTCCCCACACTCCATTCGACCCTCAGCCCCCGATTTGTGCATTCCTAATTAGACCCGTCCTGAAACCCACTTCAAGTGAGTTTGAACCCATGCAGCCTCCACTAACTGCTCCCTTGAAGGATGGGTTAAATGCAGAGAATGAATTTTGCTACATGTATGTGTATGTGACAATAAAAGTACCTTTACCTTACCTTTACCTTTAAACAAGTGGTTAAGGAAGTAAAATCCCATAAGGTACCAGGCGCTGTGCTCAAACTTCTCAGGTACCTTCGGGCCATGCAAATGATGATCCGTACCAAATTTGGTGAAGAAATATCAAATAGTTTAAAAGATATTGCAAATTAGGACAAAATTCAAAATGGCGGACATTCGGTACATCCCACCGTGGCAAAATCAATATCCATGGATTCGGCATGATGCAAGGAATCCATAGATACAACAATTATGATTTTCTGACAAAACTGTTCAAAAGTTATTGGCCAAAATAGCAATTTTTCATATCTCATGACCCATAGGTGGTGCTATTCCCAAATTTGGCATGGAACCTCAGAACGTGCTTCCAATGAAGTGCAGCAGTTTTCGTTTCGATTGATCAAACTTTGGCCGAGATACAGCCTCTTTGCGAATTTTGGGTGGACCTCTTAATTTTGCGACACCATAACTTTTGAACAAAGATTTAAAAAAAAAACTAGATAGTTAAAAGTTTGTCCAATTACTATTCATTAGCATCACTACAAGTGTGCCAAATTTCATAATTTTCCTATGTATGGTTCATAGGGCTGCCATACTTCCACCAGGGAATAATAATAATAATAATAATAATAATAATAAAACCAACAGATACAATAGGGTTCCAGCCCCTATGGGGCTTGGCCCCTAATAATGGATAGGCATGGCCAATAATATGATGTGCTTTTGTTGACACAAACAAAACAAAATACAGTGAACCCTCGCTATATCGCGGTTCACCTTTCACGGTCTCGCTGCTTCACGGATTTGCATCGTGCATTGTGTTCTGCATTCTGATTGGCTAAACAGTCTCTCCGCTTCTTCTCTACCTGTGTGTCAATAACGTTACGGTTTATACACGTATGTAAAACAGCTTGCCAAATTTAAGTTTGCAAATTCTCTTGCAATTTCAAGTTTCTCTAAAACCCATAATGTCGACAAAACGTTCTGCACCGACAAAGGCACTTGCGGTCGGGCCCAAAAGGCAGAGAAATATTCTAAATATCGCATGAAAAGTTAAATTTTTATAATAATTGTAAAAAAAACAAAGGTTACTACTTCACGGATTTTGCCTATCATGGGTTATTTTTGGAACGTAACCCCAGTGAAAAACAAGGGTTCACTGTATATGTAAAAATATATGTTACTAGACTATTAAATCAAATTCTCTCTTGTATCCTCAGACATCCCTAAAGACATCCCACAGCACACTCTCTGCTATGCAATCAGGTTTCTGAGTTGGTCATGGCGAACCTCTGCTCACTCAAAGTCTTAAATGATATTACAACTGCCATTGATAAAATGCATTACTGTGCAGCTGTCTTTATCGACCTGGCCAAAGCTTTCGAATCTGTCAGTCATCAAATCCTTGGCAGCCTTGGTTTCTCTAATAACTGGTTTGATTGGTTCACCAACAATTTTTCTGACAGGGTTCAACATGTTAAATCTGAAGGTCTGTTCTCCGGACCCTTGGATGTCTCTAGGGGGTGCCACAGTGTTAGATACTTGGGCCAACACTTTTCTGCTGGGTGATGCCTCTGGTGACTCTCAGATCCACCTGTATGCAGATGACACCATTGTATACACATCTGGCCCTACATTGTGCTAACTAACCTCTAAAACAGCTTTGATGCCATTCAACACTTCTTGTGGTGCCTTCAACTACTCCTAAATTCCAGCAAAACCAAATGCATTGCTGTTCAACTGAATGCTACCCGTACCCGCCAGCCTGACTAGCATCTCCCCTCTAGATGGGTCTTAACTAGAATACAGAGCTCTATTGTTGAAACCCCATGGGATATGGGGATAGGCATTGCATTAAACAATGATGAAAAATTATGAAAAAAAACCAGGTGGCATCGGGGTGCACATTCAAAGCGGTTTTGGCTCACAGCCATTTCTAATTTGACCTCCTTATTGTAGCATATCTGAATCATTAAAGAGTTGAGAAAGAGACATCACGTTTTAAAGAAAAAATAAGAAAAAGTAACCAAAAAGCGTTTTTAAAGAATGTTGCCTCTCTTGCTAACCACAAGCTATGTGGTTATTAAACAAACATTTATGCTCCTGTAGAAGCCAAATATTAGTTGAAAATCCCATGTAATGAATAGCATTTCTTTCTATAAAATCTGCACAGGGCACGTAGCCTAATGGTCTACACACTCGTCAATGAGTCACTAGCTCATGGGTTTGAGTCTTACCCAAAGCTCTCATTTTATTTTTACTATTTCAGAAGAAGACTGGGTGCCTTGTCTCCTTGACTGATTTTTTTGAAATTCAGACTCACATTTGATTGGCATTGAAGTTTATGAAATGTCATGAAGTCGCAATTACATGACTCTGCGAAAGCTTTGAGTTTGACAGGGAAGCCACGTCGGTGCAATGCTCTAACATCTTTCTGCGACACCAGAGCCCTGGATACACGCATCAGAGGAGAGGCAGGGAGAGCCGAGTAAAGAAAGAAACAAGCTACCATTAAGTTAGAAAGATGAGGAAGGTGAGGGATCAGCCCAGAACTACACGGCAGGACCTGGTCAATGACCTGAAGAGAGCTGGGACCACAGTCTCAACGAAAACCATTTAGTAACACACTACGCTGTCATGGATTTAAATACTGCAGCGCACGCAAGGTCCCCCTGCTCAAGCCAGCGAATGTCCAGGCCTGTCTGAAGTTTGCTAATGACCATCTGATGATCCAGAGGAGGAATGGGAAAAGGTCATGTGGTCTGATGAGACAAAAGTAGAGCTTTATGGTCTAAACTCCACTCGGTGTGTTTGGATGAAGAAGGATGAGTACAACCCCAAGAACACAATTCCAACTGTGAAGTATGGAGGTGGAAACATCATTCTTTGGGGATGCGTTTCTGCAAAGGGGACAGGACGACTGCACCGTACTAAGGGGTGGATGGATGGGGCCATGTATCGCAAGATCTTGGCCAACAACCTCCTTCCCTCAGTAAGAGCATTGAAGATGGGTTCTGGCTGGGTCTTCCAGCATGACAACGACCCGAAACACACAGCCAGGGCAACTAAGGAGTGGCTCCCGTAAGAAGCATCTCAAGGTCCTGAAGTGGCCTAGCCAGTCTCCAGACCTGAACCCAATTGAAAATCTTTGGAGAAAGCTAAAAGTCTGTATTGCCCGGCGACAGCCCCGAAAACGAGAGGGTCTGGAGAAGGTTTGTATGGAGGTGTGGGCCAAAATTCCTGCTGCAGTGTGTGCAAACCTGGTCAAGAACTACAGGAAACTTGATCTCTGTAATTACAAACAAAGGTTTCTGTACCAGATATTGAGTTCTGCTTTTCTGATGTATCAAATACTTATGTCATGCAATAAAATGCTAATTCATTATAAAACAATCATACAATGTGATTTTGTGGACTTTTGTTTTGGATTCTGTCTCTCATAGTTTAAGTGTACCTATGATAAAAATTACAGACCTCTACAAGCTTTGTATGTAGGAAAACCTGCGAAATCGGCAGTGTATCAAATACTTGTTCTCAAATACTTGTTAGCTGGTTTGTTAGCTGGTTTGTTAGCTGGTTTGTTAGCTGGTTTGTTAGCTGGTTTGTTAGCTGGTTTGTTAGCTGGTTTGTTAGCTGGTTTGTTAGCTGGTTTGTTAGCTGGTTTGTTAGCTGGTTTGTTAGCAGGTTAGCTTTTTACTTGATTTTGATTTTCCTTGTGTTTGTTGTGTTTTAAATAGGTTTTGTTTTATTATGTAAAGCGTCTTGAGAAGCTCCTTTAAAGGCGCTATATAAAAATAAAGTTATTATTATTGTTCTCCTCAATGTATATCATGAAAGAATATTCCATAACTTAAACATGAACAAAATCTTAACTAAGCCGAAATCACACAACGTGTGAACGTCAATATCTAAAGTCTAACTAAAGCTAATGTAATAACTTAACCATAATTGGCATTACCCATAATGCTAATGTAATACCCTACAAATATCTAGTTGTCTGGTTAGATTGTTCACTTTCCAGTCCCACATTAACCATCTCTAATCCTAAATTAAATCTAGGATTTTCTCTCTATTCCGCAACAAGGTCTTGTTCACGCTCGCTGTTAAACACATGCTGGTAAAAATTACCATCCTACTGATCCTAGACTTTGATGATGTAATCTACAGTACTGCCTCTATCTCCCTCCTGAGAAAATTAGAAGCAGAACAATGCCGTCCGGTTTGTCACCAATGCCCCATTTAACAGCCATCACTGCAACATGTATACAGCGGGTGAAATAATTATTGAACACGTCACCATTTTTCTCAATAAATATATTTTCAAAGGTGCAATTGACATGAAATTTTCACCAGATGTTGGTAAGAACCCAAGTAATCCACACATACAAAGAAACCATAAAAAAAGAGGATAGCACTTTACATTACAGCACGGTAATAAGATGGTAATAGTGGGGTAACAGTGTAATATTAAAGAGGTAATAACATGTAATTACCAAAGTAATAACTGGGTAATACATCACAGTAATGAGATGTAATACTGGGGTAATAAGGTGATAAGAATGTAACAAATGTAATAACATGCAGTTTCCAATGTAATAACTTAATAAGGGTTCAATGATTACCATATGTAATGGTAATATATTTATATTAATATTGTAATAACATGATAATAATGGGGTATACGTGGATGTTTTCACAGTATTATAGGCTAATATCAGCGAAATACCTTCCAAGTTAGATAAAACTTCTTGGAATATAAAATTGGTAATTACCATATTATAATGCTGATATTTCCCTTTTGTTTCAAGGTCAAACTTTACAAATTATATGTTTAATCTTGGGACTTCTTACCTGGAAACACATCTGGTAGTTTCTGTTTAATGACCATGAATCAGTGCTGCTAAATGCAAAACTGCCTGTTTCTATTTTATTTCATAGTAATATTAGGATAACAGAGGTGTAGATTATTACATGGTAAAAATACAAGGCATCAATATTATACAATATGTATGTAACAAATATTACCTTGAAATAAAATAATAACAGGCAGTTTTGCATTTTTGAAGCACTGACTCATGGTTGTTACTTGTGTTGCTTTAGTTAAACTTTATCACGTGACGAAAAAATGACGAGACCGGAGACCCAACATAAATGCTGGTCATGGGACGATGACTATAAATAATTGTATAAATTGCAATTATTTTTATTTTGCAATATTTCTTTTTCATGTGTTTCACTTTATTGGCTGCATCAGGTCGCACTGCGCCGACGCAGGTGACGTTACATCCTCATGCTGCATTTGCGGCATTATTTAGAAGATACAGCTGCGGTAAGTTAGAGCAAACAACAACAAACAAAATTAAGTCTGACACAGAGAAAGCCACCCAGTTTTTATTTATTATATTGTAATTTATGTGTTTGGTTGGTAAAATATATATATATGTTGTCAATTCAAATCAGAGCATCTTTCATGTCTGGAATGGAGGTATTAAGTCTATACAATAATATAATAACCTTAAAATGGGTTTGGCTAAAAGAAAATTTTGGTTTTGTAATATAGTACTAGGTACTTATACTGACTGGGTTAAATAGAATTGAATTAATTGAAAGAGACTAAAATACAATCTTCTTTGACTAAAACTAGACTAAAATGTCATTAGTTTTTGTCGACTAAAACTAGACGAAAATAGTCATGGATAATTCTGTCTCAAAATAAGACTAAAATGCTCAGACTTTTAGTTGACTGAAACTTGACAAGACCAAAAGAGTATGAACGTGTCTAAAACTAATAAAAACTAAAATGACTGCTTGACGCAAAGACTAGGTTAAAACTAAAATTAAAACAGGCCGCCAAAAACAACACTAGTTTTTACACAGAAACTACCAGAAGCATTTCCAGGTGTTCTCTGCAGCTTTGAATGATTTGTTTAATCTAATTTCTAAAATAGAAACAGGCAGTTTTGCATTTTGCAGCACTGATTCATGTTTGTTACACAGAAACTGTTTCCAGGTAAGAAATCACAAGATTAAACATAATTTTTAATGTTTTTTTTATAAAAGTATTACCTTAAAACTAAAGGGAAATATTTAGAACATTAAGGGTGGGTGAATTTCAGCATTATAATGTGGTTATTACCAATTTGAAATTCCAAGAAAGCTTATCTAATTTGGAAGGTATTACACTGATAGTAGCCCATAAAACATCAACATATATTACCCAATTATTATCATTTTATTACAACATTAATATAACTATATTACCATTACCCAGATATACATATGGTTATCATCAAACACTTTCCTAGTCATTACATTGGCAATAGCATGTTATTACATCTGTTACCTTTTCACTTTATTACCTCAATATTACATCTTATTACTGTGATGTATTACCCAGCTATTACTTTGGTAATTCGATGTTATTACCAAAATATTACCTCTTCAAAAGCACACTGTTACCCCACTATTACCATCTTATTACCGTGCTGTAATGTAAAGTGCTACCCAAATACGTAAGTTCAGAAATTAAGTTGTGTAATAATGTGAAATAAGTTAAGGAAAAAAGTTTTAAACACATGAAAAAAGCGAGTTGCAGAAATGCATGGAAAGCCAAGACAACAGCTGAAAACCATCAGTAATTAAAAAGCAATCCAGCCCCCTGTCAGTGCAAATTATTTTAAGCTGGTTCAGGCCCAAAGGATGGCCTACAAAAAGTTCTCATAGCTAAGGTGTCAAGACACATCTCATAATGGGTAAAAGCAAAGAGCTGAAAATAAAAGCCAAAAGACCTTTGCAACCTAATTGTTGCAAAACATAATGATGACATTGGTTATAGGCACCTTTCTTAGCTTTTAAGTGTTTTAGTGAGCACTGTTGGGCCCATAATATGGAAGTGGAAAGACGATCATTACACCATAAATTTGCCTCGACCAGGAGTGAAAAGACTAATCATAAGAGTTGTCCTTAAGAGCCAAGGACCATTTGTGGATTGCTTCAAAAAGACCTGCAACTAGCAAGTACTGTTGTCACAAATAAAACAGTAAATAAGTAATGCACTCCACCGCCATGGCCTGTATGCATGCTTACCACGCAAGACTCCATTGCTGAAAAAAAGCATGTTGAAGCTTGTTTTTAAGTTTGCTGCACAACATTTGGAAAAGCCAGTAAAATACTGGGAGAATATAGTGTGGTCAGATGAGAGCAAATTTAAACTGTTTGGATCCTATAATACACACCATGTTTGGAGGAGTAATGGCACTGCACAGTGAAGTTTGGAGGTAAGAACATCATGGTGTGGGCCTGCTTTTCTGCAAGTGGGACTGGCAAACTTCACAATTGAAGGAAGGATAAATGGGCAAATTTACAAAGACAATTTTGACAAATATCTGGTGCGATCTACAAGGATGATGAAGATGAAATGAGGGTGGACATTTCAGCAAGACAATGATCCCAAACACACAGACAAGGAAACTCTCAATTGGTTTCAAGGAAAGAAAATAAAGCTGGTAGAATGGCCCAGCCAATTACCTTACTTAAATCCCACTGAAAATCTATGGAAAGAACTGAAGATCAAGATACATAGAAGAGGCCCACGGAACCTTCAAGATTTGAAGGCTGTTTGTGTGGAAGAATGGGCCAAAATCATACTAGAGCAATGCATGCGACTAGTTTCTCCATACAGGAGGCATCTTGAAGCTGTCATTACCATCAAAGGCTTTTGTACAGGGTATTAAATGAATATTAATAAGCGTGTTCAATACTTTTCCCTGTGTCATTTCACTTTATTACACAACTTAATTTATTATCTGTATTGGTTTCTTTGTATGACTGGATTACTTGGGTTGTTAGCAACATCTGGTGAAAATGTCATGTCAATAGCACCTTTGGAAATAAATTTACAAAAAAAATTGTGACGTGTTCAATACTTACTTTACCCGCTGTATATATACACAAGTTGCCCTAACTACATACTGAAGGCCTGGCGCACTGGTATCACCAATGGTATCACCTCATACAAGTCACTTTTATACAAAACCCCTCTGTACCTATACTCTCTTCACACCGTCGATTTACCCACCTGCAACCTTCGCTCAAGCAGGTATATCTCCCTAGTCACTCCAAAAACCCTTACCTCCTTTGGCCAAAACTCTTTCAGTTTACAGCCGCAAGCAAATGGTAGAGCTGTGCAATTAATCAAATTTTGATAGCGGTTTCAACTTCAGCTCTTAACGATCACAAAAACAATGTAATCGGGAAAAAAAAAATATTTTGTACATTGCATTTCGTAAGAACACTTAATTTTGTCTTGTGTTTGAATGACATGCACAAGCGCACTTGTCCCTCCCGAAAGCTAAATTCACTCAGTCGTCTAATAAAGACGCATTTTACAGTGTAACTCCATATCCATCGAGCGTGGAGGCACAAAAAATTAACACATGTTGTTGCATACTTTTTAGCCAAACGTGTACCCCATTAGGACAGTTGAGAACGACAGCTCTTGAATGTTATTGCATACTTCGGACAAGCGTTATAATTTGCCATCTCACGAGTCGCCACCATTTTTCCAGAGTTGTCCTTATATGAGAAATGCTGTGCAGAAGTGGCTCATGAGGTGAGAAAGGCAGAGTACTGATCTATGGTTTACATTATTTTATATAATACAGCAATAGCAGTTTATTGTAGGCCTGGCAAATTCGATTCATTTTAAGGATTTAAGTTATTCTGAGTCACTCACTAAACTGATCCGAGTCACTTGAGTCACTTGAGTCCTTATTGCCAAATCTCCAATGAAACTCAGTCCTAGCTCTAACCACTAACGTAGTAGAAGGTTCTGTGGATTCACACAGTACAGATTCACTATTCCAGAGTTTAGTGACAAACATTTATTTAAAAAAGGTACACATGAAAAATGAAACACAACAATTAGCCACGCATAGGCAATGTCATAATAATAGATTAAAAAAAAAGCCAAATGTGGTAATTAATTAAACAATATTACAATCAGCTGGCATCTCCCTTAGAGAGGGTGAGAAACTCGGTCATCTGTGAGGAGCTCGGAGAAGAGCCGCTGCTCCTTTGCGTCGAAAGGAGCCAGTTGAGGTGGTTCGGGCATCTGGTAAGGATGCCCCCTGGGCACTTTCCTAGGGAGGTGTTCCAGGCACGTCCAGCTCAGAGTATGCCTCGCGGAAGACCCACGACTAGTTGGAGGGATTATAGGTCTGGGAATGCCTCAGGATCCCCCAGCCGGGGTTGGTTAATGTGGCTCTGTAAAGGGAAGTTTGTGGTCCCCTGCTGGAGCTGCTGCCCCTGTGACTGGACCCGGATAAGCAAACAATACCCCATCAGGAAAGTGTGAAAAAAGTGTGTTTGAAATGTTAGCAACTTTATTAAAAATAAAAAATGTAAAAAGCACATGTACAGAAGCATTCACAGCCTCTGCTCAAAACTTTGTTGAAGCACATTTGGCAGCAATTACAGCATCAAGTCTTTTTGAGTATGATGCTACAAGCTTTGCACACCTGTTTTTTGGCAGTTTCTCCCATTCTTTGCTGGACCTCTCAAGATCCATCAGGTTGGATGTGGAGTGTCTGTGTACAGCCGTTTTAAAATCACCCCAGAGTTGTTATATCAGGTTCAAGTCTGGGCTCTGGCTTGGACACTCAAGGACATTCACAGAGTTGTCCTGTAGCCACTCCTTAGTTATCTTTGCTGTGTGCTTAGGGTCGTTGTCCTCTTGGAAGATGAACATTTGCCCCAGTCTTCAGCAAGGATGTCTCTGTACTTTGCTGCATTATTCTTTCCCTCAACCCTGACTAGTCTCCCAGTTCCTGCTGCTGAAAAACATGAACACAGCATGATGCTGCCAACAGCATGCTTGACTGTACGGATGTTATTGGCCAGGTGATGAGCAGTGCCTGGTTTCCTCCAGACATGACGCTTGCCATTCAGGCCATAGAGTTCAATCTTTGTTTCGTGAGACCAGTTAATTTTTGGGTTGCTTTGCTAGAAAGGTTACAGTAACCAAGGGCGGCACCAGGTTTGCTTGTCTGGGGGAAGTCAGAGAACCCATATTCAGGCTTGAACCCATCACTATAATGTCATAGACTGTCTTGCAATGCAGCGAATTAGCCCACTATGCCATGTGGACCCCTGAAACCAGATTTCAGAGATGTCAGGTTGTGAAAAGCCCTCAAATGACTGCCTCAAGGGCATCAATTGCAGTTTCTAAAAAATGCAGGCCTCTCGTTTTCATTGTTGCCATATTTTGTTTTATGGTTGTGCCATTCTGTTATGACATACGGGTGAATATGAATCCCTTGAGAAATAAAAAAAATTGTTTTGCTTGCTCAGTCATTTTTTTATCTATTACAAATTCTCCAGGGGTATACAAAATCTTTAGCGCAATTATATCTGTGAGTGGTAAAAGTATGTGAACCTTTGCTTTCAGTATCAGGTGTGACGTTCTTGTGCAGCAATAACTGCGACCAAATGTTTCGGGTAACTGTTCATCAGTCCTACACATCGGTTTGGAGGAATTTTAGCCCATTCCTCCATACAGAACAGCTTCAGTTCTGGGATGTTGGTAGATTTCCTCACATTCACTGCTCGCTTCAGGTCCTTCTGTAAAATTTTGATCGGATTAATGTCAGGACTTTGACTTGGCCATCGCAGAACATTTGACTTTATTCTTCTTTAACCATTCTTTGGTAGAATAATTTGATTTATTCTTTAGTTGTGCCCATGTTCAGTCCACACACAGCGTGTTCATGGCGAGCGGAGGAACGGAGGAGCTTGAACGCCCGCGTCATTTAAATCCCCTGTACGGGATTATTTTGGCTTTCCTGTTAAATACAATGATGAAGGGGTTGGTGGATAAAACTGTGTGTAGGCACATTCGGTTCTCACATTCCAAATTCAGTTCAGAAATTTAGATTTGCTCTAAAAATTCAAGTTCAGTTTTTTACTGGGGCAGACATCCGGGCCTTAAGGAAAAGCAATTGAGTGCCGATGCACAAGCTCTTCCACAGACTCCACACCAGTCTATACCGCATCAGTTTTCAACATGTCAAAGCATGTCCAAAGGTGACATGTTTGTATAAACGTATATAATATAAGACAACACTTTACAAGCTATACAAATGATAGCAGGACTGTTAGATCTGGAAAATGTGGCACAGTTAAACTATACGTGCTTAAATGAAATATTTCGGACCCAGCCATATTTCATTTACCAGGGCTCGGCAATTATGGCAGATGGAGCATGTAACAAAAACTAAGTGGTACCAGGTAAATTTGCCCAGAAGAAAACCTGAAAAGGCGAGCCGTGTAGTCGAGCTGTTTTGAAGCAATGGAAATGATTTGATGGCGAGTAGAGGGGAGGCGGGTAGAGTTGAGCCGGTACAGGTGTTGTACCGAAAATCCGACTCGCCAAAAATTGCAATCCCCTTCGCATGAACGCGCCTCCTACATTATTAATACACACTGAAGCGACAAGCAAGTTTAAACACACTTCCTTTGTCATATCCGTTTATTGATTTATTTTTCATACAGCAACCACCCAGATCCTGCATGGAAGCTTGCCAGCAACATTAACTCTTATTTTTGTTTTTCTAATTAATAGCGGTCAGTTTAATGCAATACAATAATCACTGTTAATTCATTATAAAGCTAGTGAATTGTAACCAAATGCTATTTTATTGTGTGAAGAAACAATAGGAGTGTGTGTGATAGCAAAAAACAATTTAACTGGTTTTAATAACTTTTTCTTAAAACAGTAATAAATATGTTGTACAGTGTATCGTGTGACAAAATTACATTCACTAGAGTCTGTTTTTTCCAACAATACACTAATTTTAACAACACATGAACATGGACCGACTACCTATCTATAAAATGAATTAACAATGATTATTTTAATGAATTACGAGCGCTATTATTTTGAAAAGGAAAATCCGAGTTTGTGTTGCTAATAAGCCGCTTTCCGACCAAGTAGTTACAGGAACGTAGTTATAGGAACAGTACACTTCTAAACAGTTCTACTAACCATCTCCCCTAAAACTGATTTTGTTATTTGCATTCGCACTGGCAAAGTGGCCATAGAAACTGGTAGAAGGGGTAAGGGAGTGACACAAGCACGGCAATGGTCTTTATAGCGTCGTAATTACACTTTAGCGTAGCATCACATAAAACAACATTTCACAGTTGAATGAGTATGGGTAAAACTGGGAGTATGATTGGAGATAAGTGTGTAAATCATCTTATGTATGCGGATGATCTGGTTGTTTTCAGCTCAAGTAGTGCTGGGTTCCAACAGCTGCTTATTGTTTGTTCAGATTACGGGGCTGAATATGACATCCAATCCAATTCAAAAAAGAGTGTTGTGTTGATATGTCCTCATAACTGTACGTACACACCGCCCCAGACTTGAGCTTCCAAAGTTACCGGAAGTCATTCATTTTCAATGGAAGCCAGCTTCTCTCAGCTGCATGGACCGGCAAATCAGTCGGCGTCGCGTTTTGGGCGTGTTGAGCGACCAGAGCGTCAAGCAGAAATGTTGAAGTTTGTTCAACTTTATGGTAATGAGCTATGGTGCGGTTCAGCGGCTAACGACCAGCAACCAATCGAAATATAGACGTCCTTTGATGACGGTCCTGGAGTATGTCATGAACCCAACTCTCGACGTCGACGTCTTCTCCGTAAATACAATAACGCAGCACCAAACACAACAACTTCCCGATGATCCATAATGATCCAGTGATACACATATGAGGAAATATGTTCCCTCGATTTAAGCGGGAATGCAATTCATTTGCTCACGATATATATAAGGCTATGTATGCTAGTCCTGCCCTATTTTTTACAGTCTGATCATACCACGTCAGAGCGGCCAAAGCGCCCAAGGCAACGGGCAATTTCCTCTGCCTTCAAAAGTAGCTAAAACATATTTGACCATTTGCGCTACAAGCATTACGTCAGAACGTGTGTTCAGTGCTGTAGGTAACGTTGTTACGTCTTTCAGGGCCTCCCTTAAACCTGACAAATCAACATGCTCTCTTTTCTAGCAAAACATATGAAGGCTGGGATGTAAAACCATAACCTAGTAGATATTTCATTTTGCATTTATTTATTTATAAATGTGTTCCTTACTATGTTCAATTGCCTTAGCCTCTGGTGTGTGCGCGAATGTCTGTGTGTGTTTGTGTGTGTGTGTGTGCGCGGGGGGGGTTTAAAGCGGTATACCACACTACCGTGGGATTTTCTTGCTTTTCAACCGCGGTAAGAAAATATCCATACCGCCCCAGCCCTAAGTGGTAGTCCTCTGGGGGAAAATGCTTTGTTGATGGCCAGAGGAGAATGACCAGACTGGTTCAAGCTTATAGGCAGGCAACATTAACTCAAATGACCACCCTGGTACCATTTCAACATTTTTATTAGTCGATTGTAAGAGAGATCAGTCGAGTCTTGGTAAACCAAAGAAATTCTTAGTCTGCGACAGCCCTAACACCTATACCACCTGCATGAATTTGGTGCCCCATAGACAACTATCACAAACGACTGCACACTGCCATTGATGCTAGGGGGCATCACACCATATTGAGAACTGAGGGTATTGCAGACTTTTGAACAGGGGTAATTTCATTATTTTGTTTGTTGTCATGTTTTGTTTTATGATTTTGCCATTCTGTTATGACCCATTGTTTTGCCAGGTCACTCACAATTCTCCAGGGGTATGCAAACTTTTGAGCACAGCTGTAATTCACCAAGTATAATATTTTATTTAATTTGTTTAATTGGGTGGTCTTTATCTACTTTTATGATGATTCAGAAAATGTCAGGGTTTCCCGCAGCACTTCGTAATTAAGGCGGCTGCCCAGACAACAACCGATAGCCGCCGTGACTGAGCAGTCCCAGAAAAGTTAATGTGATGTGTGATATGTGTACGACCAGCGCCATCTGCTGTTAAGTTTCGCAGCAATTAACAGTGAACACGATCACCGTTGCACATTTCGAAAGTTGCTTTGCACCCCCCCAGCCCAAACCCCGCCCACTACATTTTTTGGTCGGGAAGTTCGGTCTGGACTCGATCCATTGAGAAGTAATTATGCTCGGTTCAGAAATCGTTTTATACGATGATGGACAGATGATCTGCTGTTAAGTTTTTATCACGTCATCAAAGAGTGCATGGTTTGAACTGGTTTGAAACCAAGATGACTGCAAGCGGAGAATTTAGATGTATAGATTCCGCCATCGTGTCTGTTAATTAATTCGACAGCGAATACATTTTAAAGGACGAACAGAGAACTGCAATCAAGGCATTTGTCGAACGTGAAGATGTGTTTGCCGTCCTTCCTACGGGATTCGTCAATTATTGCGTTGCTCTGATTGGTTGTAGGTCTATCCAATTGAGTGCAGAGTTTTTTTCGGTTAAGACGCCTCATAATCAAAGCCCTATGAAGAAGTATCAGACTTACATTCTGACTAGAATATGAGTATGACGAAGTCAGGCTAGATTTAGGTCATATTTTAAATAAATTATAAAATAATTATAGACAATTCTAAAGGGTTCACAAACTTTCAAGCACAACTGTATATCAAAGTGGAAAATAAGGGGGGCTGTTTGTCATCTTATCCTTTTTGTTGCTTACTGTGGTGCAACATTGTGCACTTTCAGAATAAAAAGTGTTGGGTCAAGTTCAAAATAATAATAATGAAACACTGTTTTAGACATTGTTCTATGTTGCCATCGTCGATGGTGAAATCGTTCTATTGCCCAGCACTATTCCAAAGTTGGTTGGTTGGTGGTTTATGGTCGCACAATGCTATACATCGTAATTGTTAATTTATACATTTATTTTTTACTAGACATGACACGCAAAATCAACTTTCTCACACACTGACTTCTTAGTGTGTGCCTTTGCTACTTTCCCACTAGACTGCAGATTTCACAAAACATTTTGCAGGCAGGAAACAGAATCTGTAAGTGAGGAAGTTGATATAGTGTATGTCAAATGTCAATAGGACAATGGCTTAGATTTCAGAAATTCTAATTGTTCATTGGAGTCATAAACGTTTTGTATGACATTGCCCAGGTTAATACATGGAATAGGACGGTCTGGTGATATTGCTGCAGTACAACCCAAGGCTGCTGGTTCCAGTCTGCTGAACAAGCTAACTAATTCAGTTGTTTTGGACATTTTAAAACTGTCAGGTATGTAACTACGTTACAATTTACTGTACACCTAGATGTCAGCTGTTAACTCCAGTTTCTATGACATTTTGTTTTGAATCCTTAGTTGTTCATTATTGTGCTATTGTGTTTGCAGGTGTGAGAAGTGTGGCTGCTTGCTTCATAGTTCCAATGGCAACAGGGATGAGCCTGACACTGTGCTTCCTAACAATTCGCCAAAAGAGACCACAGGCACGTTACATCATCTGGCCCCGCATTGATCAGAAGTCCTGCTTCAAAGCAATGATCACTGCAGGTGAGGTACTAATATGATTGTGCTAATTACCACATTTAGGTGTGGGCGATGTGAACTAGAATTCCTATCACTGTATATTCCTGAGAATAACAATATAATATCATGACAAAGAGTGCAAAACAAAAAGTAGCATTTTATTTGCCGTTCAAAGTTAATAAATGACAGAACATTGTTGTAGTTGTGACAGGGATTCATAAGTACAGATGTCTCTCATCTAATTTTGAGGCATTCATACCGTGTAAATTTTTGGTACATTAAGTAAAAATACAAGGTCTCATCTCCAACAATATAAGTACATTTACAGACAGATAGTGGCGCTAGACCATTTAAAATGCTATACTCTGAAAACGTAGCCACATTATACTATGCAATACATGATCTGATCACAACGTTTAGACGATGTTATTGTATATAAACAGAATCAAATTTTTTAGATATTCATTTTTTCAAACAGATATCACGTTTTTAAAAGAAACTCACAAAACTGTAGAGATTGTACCTGCAAATACACAAATGTGGTTGTGTACACCATGCTCCAGGGAATAATACTGCTGTTTTCCACATGTTTCTTTACAGAACGCCACTCTGTATTTTTTTACAGCTTACACTGACAAATGGTGTTTGGCAATCTCCAATCATTGAGTTCACTTCATTGGGAGTAATTATTTGTTGGAAGATCCTTGTTTTTATCTTTCGCGTTCTCATTGATATAATCCCCAACAAAGTAGTCCTGTTTCCATTGACGTTAATTGCAGATGAAGAGTAATGTTTATATATGAAAGAACCTGGAACTCTTCACACTCGAGATCATTGCAAACAATTTCAATAATAAGGTTTCGGTTAGCCCGACCAAAAGCTTATTTAATTTGTTTCAAGCTTATTTTTACATTTGATTTGGTCAGATGACTGAAAGCTCATTATTACATTTGGCTTGTTATGAAATTTGTTACATTATTATAACATTTGTTTCCTTCAGCCAACTGAAAGCTTATTACATTTGTTTTCGGTCAGCTTATTACATTTTTTCTTCTGGTCGTCTGACCGAAAACGTTTATTATGACATTTGTTTGCACCTCACTGATGATTTGACATATTTGGGGGGTTGTATTTATGGGATTTAAACAATGACAGGTAATCAAACTGTCAGTGGGGGGAGGTGGGTGGCATTGAAATGTAAATGCAGCATTACAAACACCGGCTCACAAACATCTTTAGAGGTCAGAGGTAAAAATTATATAAAGAGTTCGGTTGATGAAATACCTGGGTCAATCACGATTTATGTTAATGTGAATTTCATTATGGAATAAAGTCAAGGGCAAAAAGATACAAACACAAAATAAAAAAGGAAATGTATAAGTAAGCACATTAAAAAAATTACGTAGGCTAAACATCTGCTTGAAATACTGGCATGATGATAAATTCCAAATATGCTTTCATTCGGATTTGATCAAGCAACATTACTATTTTGTTTACAAACAGGGAGTGAACAACATGGGATTTATTCATCTGCAGATGAGCTTACAACAAGGAAGGTCCTTCACTTTGTATTTTTCTGTAATGACATAAATGAATTACATCCTTTTTTAGGCACCTAACAGTAACATTAGAATATGTGACCAACTTGATTTGTTGGTAAAACTTGTTTGTTTTTATCTCCATAAAAAATTATCCCACCGGTGTTTTAAACTTATAACCTCTGCATGAAGGGCGAAGGGTGAGTGCCTAATCCAATACACCATGCGTCCTCTGAAGAAATTTACAGAAAACAGGACATTCTTTTTTGCAGCACATACACCCGCGTTCATGTATATACACAGTTAATATCTTTAAAACTGATTTGTGGTGAGCTTCTCTTTGAATACAATAATATGAATGTGATGTCTCTTTGAATACTATAATGCTCTAGAGCGTCAAATGTGATTATCTCACGAACCGTACATGCTAGCAACTGATGCTTGGTACCATTGGAAAGGGGAGGAGACTTAGACGCAAATAATGAGTGGTGGCACATCTCTGTGTGTTACTCAAAGCCGGAGATATCGCGCCTCAAAGCCGACGATGGTCTTTCTTTTTGACAAAAAATATCACAGACAGGAAGTAGGAAGTAAAAATGACAAAATAACCAATTTTTCAGTAACAAAGGACATCGTCCTGCATAAAACAACAACTTTTGGAGTTGGAATTTAGCTGGCTTTTTAAAACGTATAGAAATCTAGTTAGAAATGAGTGTAGCATTTTGATGTTGACTTGATTGTATGGCCCCCAAACATTGCACACTGGTCCAGGACCCCTGGGGGCTTGACAATAAGCAATAAAATGCCTTATGCACTATAGATAACATGCTTTTAGATGTAAAAAACAACAAATAATACATACGTTCTTTAGATTTTTGGGATAAATATTGAATAAAACATAAAATCCAATGACCCAGGATGTTGGATTTCATTCATCCATGTTGTAGCCATGGGTCTTCTGAATCCAAAACCATAAGGCACTTCACTGTAGGTCAAAGTATGATGTTTCTAGAGGCCAAAACGTCAACTTGTGTGCCAAGCAGACCTAAGACCCCTTAGACCTTTGGTACTATCAAAGTTGTTTATTTGTCATATGCATCGAATGACATCACATCATCCTATGCAGAGAAATTCTTGTGACATGGCTCGACACATCTACACAGTGGGCTTAAAAAAAATTATATACAATATGAAGAAATTTTAAAACAATAATAATAGTAATGAATAATATAAATATGGCATGGAAATTCTTTTTTAAAGGTGCATTGAGTGAGTGGATAAAGTGACCAGAGAATGACAGGGACTCAAGAAATGATTTGTAATCAATGTTCCATGTTAAGCAGCCGAATGGCCTGCGGAAAGAAACTGTTTTTTAGTCTGGTAGTCCGTGATTTGATGCTCCGGTAAC
>JACXGM010013596.1:0-22873 GCA_016801145.1 Umbra pygmaea | reverse complement strand
TAGCGGCGCTCAGCCGGGGGCTTGTGAGTATCCCCACACCCGCCCGGCGCCTCACACCCTGGGCAACTCCGGAGAAGAAAAGAGTCCAACCCCTATCCAGGAGAATGGTTCCAGAACCGAGACTGTGCGTAGAGGTAAGCCCCACCAGATCTAATTGGTAGCGCTCCACCTCCCGCACCAGTTCCGGCTCCTTCCCCCAGAGAGGTGACGTTCCACGTCCCCAGAGCCAGCCTCTGCTGCCCAGGTCTGGTCCGTCGAGGCCCCTGACCTTCACTACCACCCATTTGGCAGCGCACCCGACCCCAGCGGTTCCTCCCACAGGTGGTGGGCCAATGGGATGGAGAGGGAGGTGCCACGTTGCTTCTTCGGGCTGTGCCCGGCTGGGCTCCGTGGCAAACCCGGCCACCCTGACGGGCCCTCCATCCAGGCCTGGCTCCATATCCATAAAATATAAATACATAAACAACACACACACACACATATTACAAACCCTTAGCCCAGAGAACTACTTCATAGCATTCAAAGTCGTCCTGACACCCCAGTGCTCCCAATACAATCGTCACTTCTATAAAACAGTTTTTAAATATTTTTACATATTTCTGGAGTCTTTTGCTACTGTGGAGCCCTAGGCAACCACCTAGTTGGCCTGTGGGATGGGCCTGTAGGATGGGCCTGTAGGATGGCCCTTTAGGATGGGCCTGTAGGATGGGCCTGTAGGATGGGCCTGTAGGATGGGCCTGTAGGATGGGCCTGTAGGATGGGCCTGTAGGATGGGCCAGCCTGTTCATGACTGACATAATTTTATTCACTGTATTGTGGCATTAAACATCTTTCATGTGATCTTGATGTTGTACATGGCCATATACAGACAAGAGCAGAGTTCTCTCTCTCTCCAGGAGATTTGTTTATTGCCACTTTCATTGATGTACTCTCTGCAGTTGCTTTCAAATTAACTTAATATATTTCCATTAAAACTGTGATTCAATTAAATACATTTTAATCTCACCTAGAAGAATACACTCTTTGAGACAACACGTCAATACAGCATGTAGATTCAGATTATGAAAATAGTCTTATATACATTTATAATATATTATAGTGTTTTTATATATTTATAATATTGACCTATTTGTCTGCAAAGGAAAATTTGTATTGTGTTATTTAAAAGTGAATCAGAACTTACTTTGTTGTATTATCTGAAGTCTGAAAACACTGCATATATTTTGTTCATTTTCTGCAAATAAATGCTCTGAATTACAACATTACATATGTTGCCAGTAGTTTATAGAATAAAACAATAATGTTTATTTTACCCAAAAAGTAGTCTCTTAATTCTTTCTATAGCTGTAGTGTATATGAGATCATATAGTAGGATGTAATAGGTTACTCTAAGGTATGGTAATTTGATTTTTTAACAATATGTTATTCATTTCTTGCTGGCTCATTTTCAGGCTACTGTAGATGAGTATGTGCGCTTCAAGTGGCAATCAACATTATAAGCTACATTATAAGCATTATAATCTCCTATTTTGAGTGGAATTGTGTTGGGCATTGTAATTCTGAATACTTACTTCATCTGAGTGCTACTGTACCTTCCCCTCTTCTCATTGACACACATTAAACATGTTAACTAAGTCTTGAATTAATACAATAAGCCTCCTGTATGTAGGTTAATAAAATATGAATAAATGAGTATGTCCTATTGCAACTGAAATAATCTTTAACAGACTTTCATTTTCATATTGTCAAATATTCAAGTTGAAGGATAACTAATTTTATGCTTTTTTGAAGAGAGACAGTGGGTAAAGATAGAGCAGTGTTTACTGAGTGAAACGCTGCAGTGGTACAGTATGTGCAACACACCACTGGACCGCTGTAAGCCGCAGTGTTTACAGTCATTTTAATGAAGTGAAGTTCTTTACATTCTCAAGGTTTTGATCATCAAGTTACTGACAGAGCGCTGGTTATTTATGCAATAAGGCATTAGTGAGTGTGGTATACAGATGTTGCTCTAATTTGATGACACTCATACCGTGTCAACATTTGATACATTTAGTTAACATGAAATGGACTATTACAGACGCATAGTGTTGCTAGACTGTTGAAAATGCATATACGCGGAAAACCCACAGTTTGTAAAGTACAACACTCGATTGCAACATTTAGATATAAACAAAAATTGGGTTTTATTTTATTCAAACAGACATCACATTTTTAAAAGAAGCTTACCAAAAATTAGTTTAAAAGATTTATACCTAGGTTCTAATTCTAATTCAATAAACAAATGTATGATTGTACAGTACTCAATGCTCCAGGACTGTCTTTCATTGTTGCTATGTTAGGTGTGTAGCTGAAATGTAGTTTGTATAATCTCATGTTATTTTGGACATATTGTTCATAGTTTAAAACAATCCTGACTGCTCAAAATTCATTCAAAAACATGTTTTTCTAAGTCTGTATACTAACTCTGGATGGAAGGTTCCCCCTGAATAAAAAGTACATTGGTTCTATTTTCAAAGTGCCATAGTGGTTAAAGTCACTTGTCAGCGATGCGATAGATTTGTGATAGAGGATATTGCAATTTTGAAACCCTAGCTGGGATACAGTATACATTTTTGGACAGAGATTAAATTAAACAAATTAAATTGTATTATTTCTTCATTTAAATAAAGCCTGTTTGTATTATGTTAGTGATTACTGTATGAATTGCATCCAACTCCCAACTCTGATGTGTTCCGTCCTGCAATTAGTCTTTTAAGAAAGCAAATAGCCTATCCTGCATTCTCCTTTCTTCTGTAATTCAATAAACAACTGTAGTGATATGCAGTTCGTGGACAATTCATTCATTTCGAACACCTATGTTTGATTACATTTACAATTTAGTCCTTTAGCAGATGCTCTTATCCAGTGCAACCTACAGTAAGTACAGGAACATTCTCCCTGGAGTGAAGTGCCATGTCCAAGGACAACAACATTTGGCACACCCAGGAATCAAACCGGCAACCTTCTGACAACTAGTCTGACTCCCTAACCGCTGAGCTGTCTCACATGTTTGCCCTTGTAAAGCAATTGCATTCGATTTAATGTATCTAATCCATGCCTGCTTTTTTGTACAATGCCATTGATTGGCTAATTAATAGAGCTATCCAAAGTAGTATATTGTGACTAAGCTTATGTGGCGACACAAAGCTAATCTAACAACCAAGCCAGGTAGCTCAAGTGTTATAAACTAGTGAAAAGACAGGAAGAAATGAGTTCAATTCCAATTTAGATATAAAGCGAAAATCCGGCAAATAAAAGGAATTTCTCTTAGATAAAAAGAGGCGCTCAGTTCTCAGGTGCAGGCCAACCACTTTTGTTGTTGAAGGAAAATGCAGTGTTGACTGAGGTTGCTACAGTCATTGAAAGCTATAACCTGAAGTGCATTTCAAATAAATGAAATATTTTCACTAAACCATCCACGTTGTATTTTTTTAAGTAGGGTGAAGTCAGCTAAATTGGGCCATCAGATAAAATGGGCCAAATAATGTTGTAGCGCCATATATTTTAATATCTTTACAGCAAATCAATGATCTTGCATTGTGGCTTCAACACCTGTGGACTTGTACCAAGAGTTTTGATTGGTCTGAGTTTTCTAGGCAGGCAGCGCAGAAAAATTACATTAGATCTCATGCAAAGCTTATTTGATGGTAATATAAGCCCTTTACCAAAAAGTGGCCCATTTTAGCTGACTTCACCCTAGCTTTCTTACACAAGGTGGCACTTACTATATTAGAAGCTGAGAATAAGATCCTGTCTCCTTCGTAGAGCCCCCAATAGTGGCTGTTGTGGCCACTGATCTCCATTGAATGGCACCGTTCTACAGCGCAATATGCCATAATTATGTTGCAGGCCTGCTCTGGTGTGTATATAGCAATCACCCCACCCCGCTTCCCCAAGACAGAGCCACCTGCCCTTGAGCAAACCGTTCACTCCACTGTGGTTCATGTGCGTGTGTGCACACAGTTGAACCTGCGCTCCTGCTTGTTTGGGGATTTGCAAGTGCGTGTTATAAGGTACTCATTCAGGGCATAACCTTTGTCACCAAGAGAAATTACATCCATCCGTTTCAAAAAAAAATTATGATGAACTATTATAATAATTGTACGAGTGCGTAACTCACCGAGGAGATGACTCCAGCCATGCAGTGCGCCCATTGTTCCAATGCTGCAGTTTTTAAAAATAGAGTCGCGCGTCCCACCCGGCCACCGGGCTATCATATTCAGAACAAACATCCTGGCATCACATATGATCTGAACGTTGATTAAATTAACGTTTTTGCGATTGATAAATGATACATTCATGGATGGTGTCTACAGCAGTACAATCAATCGCCCGATTCGCCCAATCACATTTGGAAACCCATCTCATAATATTGTCTTTTAATCATAGTTTGAATATACCAGAAAGGGACTTCATAGCGGCAAAAACTGCTGGCACACTTTGACTATTGTTGGCTATGACATACTAGATCTGTCCCTGATCTCCTGCTGAGAGGTCCCGGTGTAGAGCATTAAGGTCGTCTAACAGAGCCAGATCTGCCATCGCTTCGACTTCAGGACTGCCAAAGCGCTTGTTTAAATAGGCGACTGAATAAACACTTCACCAATCACATATAGTACAATATATATATATATATATTTATTTATTATTTGATTTAAATTTTTGTTTGCCTAATTTAAGCCCTCATGTTCTAGGCCACCTTGAAATGAAAGGGAAAAAATATACCACTTAATAGCAATGTGGTGTTTTTCAATTAACTTGGAATTCTTAACTTGCAATATGGGGTAGTTGCGATGCACACACATTCATCAATCATTGCTTGTTCAACAATTCACTGAACCGGGTGGTCACGTGCTTCACAACACTGGATTCCAACCGATTGAACAAAGTGACACAAAATGACTAGCTTGGACACATTGTATGGATCCTGGGCGTTTTTAAGTCACCAACCAACAGAATTGCACCAAAAAGCATGTATGTGATTGATCTATAAGGCAACCAATAATTATCAACAACCAAAATCTTTATTTCACAGTTTTTTTATAGAACCATTGATTTGGATTAAGAATGAATACATAATTTGGACTCAGAAAACAAAACATTAAATTATTAAAACTAGTTTTATATACATATGCTCCACATGGGAATTGAACCCTGGTTTTCTGCATCTGACTATTATGTTTGTAACATTTGAGGTATCTGGTTTGACTCTGAAAATAGTATTGTGTCTCTACATAAGCTTTGATGCAACATACTATATTGGATAGCTTTCATTAACTGGTCAATCAACAGCATTGTACCAAAAAGCAAGACGTGATTGATCACTGAGGCTACAAATCACATTAAATCAATTGCAATTGCTTTGCAAGGGCAAACATGTCTGTAAGTGAAGGTACATCTTGAGAAAGCGTGCTCGGCTTCAGTTTCTGCTCTCTCTGTGTGAGTTTCTTCTCTTATGACTAGATTCTTTCTTCAAGTATATTGCATGCTGGCGGCTGGTCCTCTGCGCGCACGTGGCTGGTCCTCTGCGCGCACGTGGCTGGTCCTCTGCGCGCACGTGGCTGGTCCTCTGCGCGCACGTGGCTGGTCCTCTGCGCGCACGTGGCTGGTCCTCTGCGCGCACGTGGCTGGTCCTCTGCGCGCACGTGGCTGGTCCTCTGCGCGCACGTGGCTTGTCCTCTGCGCGCACGTGGCTGGTCCTCTGCGCGCACGTGGCTTGTCCTCTGCGCGCACGTGGCTTGTCCTCTGCGCGCACGTGGCTGGTCCTCTGCATGCTGGAGTTTAATTTCTACTCACTCCAGTTCAGTTTCTTCTTTTAAAACTTGCACTTTTCTTCTCGTGGTGGCATCTGCACCTGTGCCAGTTTTCAGACTGAATTGACACCATAGAATCATACATACCTCATCCAGTTTTAAGCCTTAAATTGTGATGGTTCTCTGAGAAGCTATAGACCTCTTGCAGTGTATTTACTGTATGTTCGAGATGACTGCCATAACTGTGTCAGCATGTTGCAATGTGTGTCTGTGTGTAGTTTCTATCATCTCGCCCACAGCCCAGCTGTGTTCTCAAAGTCCCTTCTGTTCGCTAGACTCCAGTCAGCATGTATGACAGTTGTCTTTGTATGTGTGACATGATTTTGTGCGTGTACGTGTTTTGTGAGCCCCAAATGGCTAGCTAAACGGTTCAGTCGCTCACTTTATCTTGTTTGGCTTAACACATGCCCCAGAGTGCTGCGTTGACTAAACGGACCACTCTAGCCTCAGATAGACACAATCTGGGCATTGAAAATAGGGTTGGGTGACATCTTGATCTTAATTTGTCAGTGCACCCATACAGGAGAAGGCAAAAAATAAAAACAACATTAGTGTTGATGCTGTAATTTCTCATGTAAATACTATAAACTTAAACAAACATAAAAGTGCATTAACATTGTACATTTTCATGCACACCTCAGTCGCCTGTATTGTGACCATCCACTTCCTCTTGTTTTACTGGGGTCTAAAAAGTAACTTGCATGTCAAATCCATGTGTTTTTTCACCATATGGAAATGCCAAGAACTCATGAATGAAAAGAGAGAAAATGTTTGCTAACCTTCAGAAAAAAAATGGTACAAAAAATAGTACACCATGTCCCTGGATGTCTCCTAAAATGATTCTCTAGATATAGGGACTTGTGGACTAGTCACTAGAATATATATCCCTCTTGAATTTTCCTATAATATCCTGTCAGTAATTTGCTGCTCTGGGGTTTGTTTGCATCATGTCTGAATGACATGGGACAAGGGGAAGAGCAAATGAGGCATATGCAAAAAAAAAAATCGGTGTGTGAACAGCAAAATTCAAATGGATGCACGCTTGTGAGTAGTAATGTTTAGTGTTTCCAAGATGGTGTAACGTGCAAGCAATGTTTTTGTTCTGTCCCGTGTACATTTTTACTTTTTATTTTTCATCACATTACCTCTCTAAGAACGCTACATACTCTCCGTCACTCACCTTGTACATTGCGAATCACATTCTGCTATGTTTGCCATACCTGGATACTCCAGTATGTAACTGGCTAACCAGCCTCTGCTAACTACCTATCCAACAATAGCTAACAAAATAGCTGGACCACATTCATTCGAGCCAGCACCAGCCAGCAATTCAGTGCACACTGGACTGGTGCTGTGAATCTACTGGAATGACTGAATGTACTGGATTACATTTTTGACCTCTTCCTCAAAATATTTCAAGTAACTGCTATTACCATGTAGTTTGGCGCAAGTACCGTCCAGCTTACCTTTTGGAGGAATTGAGCCTGCACAAAGTGATTTGTTGCTGACTGCCGGAGCTCCACCGTTCCAACACAACTTGCCTGCAGACGTATTTCTTTGATGCTGTCCTTCTACAGTAGGCTTTCCAATGTGATGTTGTCACAGTGAACCATTCGCCATCCCTCATTAGCCTGGCCTGCTAGCGTCCCGAACAATGTGCCTATCATTAGCAGCTAACAATGCTTGAATCTACACAATGACCCTCTAGTCTTCACCTCTCCAATTACCATTCTGGTACAGCTGCTAATCGGACTCTACCATCAACAGGATACCAGTGACCTGTTGGAATGTCCATCGCAGCGCCACATCAATCCATCTGCCAGGAAGCCAACATTCATTCAACTTGGTATCTCAATTAGCTATAAGCTAAGTCTAGGTCTAAGATCTAACTAACTTTCTTTGACTAGTAATTCGCCATTATCTCTGCTTACTTCCACCATTTATGTCATTATGACTCATTTATTGTTGTTTCTTTTTTCTGTTCCTCCCTTCCCAATTCCCACTAACCCTGCCTTGTCCGCAGCACCGCAACTCCTTGGACAGATCTATGGGATGGTGTGGAGTATGCACATGGTTTATCTAACCATGTTGCAGATTATTTTCGCACTGCTCATCCACACGGAAGCCTTTACTCAGATCATGCAAGGGATGATAACGTTCTATACTATACTTTTGCGATTTAATTTACAGGTGCCCAATATTGACACAAGGAGTTGCTGGAGAGCATTGTGATAGGATAGATAATCTGCTGTCAAGCATGTTGTCATGCTTGAATCACTGACAACCATGACATAGACTGTCCTGCAATGCAGCGACCTATCCCACAATGGCCACCCTTGTTTATTGCTGTTTCTGTTAAATATGATGACTATATTTCACTCTAGATATCCCATTCACCATAAATCAGGTTGCTTTGTCCCTACAACCCGCCCCCTCTTTTCGACCTCATCTGGTTTAAAGATGCAATCTCTTTCACTGTCACACAAAGCCTTACATTCACTGCATATTCAGCCTGCAATATCACTGTCTGCCCATTGGACCCAGAATTTACATTTACATTTTAGTCATTTAGTAGATACTGTAATTTGCTCTGGGTAATAGTGAGTACAAGGACATTCTCTGAGAAGCAACTTGGGGTAAAGTGCCTTGCCCAAGGACACAACAACATTTGGCACAGCCGGGAATCGAAACAACAACCTTCTGACTACAAGTCTGTCTCCGTAACTGCTCAGCCAGCTGACCCCCCAACATGTATTTGCACATTTCACATTCCCAAATGCACTAAATGGCCAGTTCTTGTATTCATTAGTCACAAGCTCATCCTCATCTTCCATTGCTATACAGGAGATCTAGAGCTAAACCCAGGCCCTGCCGCCCCCCTTTGACACCCCAACACCCAATGTTTTCTCATTCAATGACTTATGTTATGGTAAAAGCCTTGGTTTCATGCATGTTAACTACTAGAGCTAGATAGATAAAGTAGACAACTGACTGAAATATGAGCAACTTTTTTCTTTACCATTACTTTACACTCATTTTCAAAAAAACTGATTTGTTTTGTATGAGTCTTTCTATTTCTAAAACCGATGCAGGAGTTAGCTAATACATTACTGTAGCTAATATAGGCATTATTAAAAAGTTATGTTTGTCTGGCATATCGTCTGCTGCGTCTTTGAGTCACGCACACTGGGGAACTGCTGAACAGAATAGTGCATGAACGCGCTGTAGCTACGCGAGGCAAATTCAGTCTGCGCAGTAAACATTTATAATTCCACATGCTGTTGGCAAATATGTTGGTGCGATTAGAATTTAGATCAACACTATTAATATTTTCAGCTTTGAAAAATGCTAAGAACTAAATATTAAGTAGGTAGATGATAATTAACTCAATTAAAAGGTGAGTAAACCCTATTTTACAAATAAAAAAGTTGGTAAACGGCATTTACTGTACCTGCTGTGTTTATCCTCCACATTAAACTCATGGGGAGGATGCCGTAATCTCTGGAGGCAGGGCAATGTGTCATGTTGTTCATTATTTAAAACTAATAATGAACAACATGAAACTAAAACGCCATAAGCTTAATTTAGAATGGCTTAGGAACGATAGGCTAATTAAATGTGGATAAGCGCTATTTAGAGGTGGATAAACGCATTTAGAGGTGGATAAACGCACTTTGGAGGTGGGTAAACGTTATTTCCGAATTTCAAGAGGTGCGTAAACGGCGTTTACGTGCGTTTAGCCTCCACTACATCCCTGCCTAAAATGTATTTAACATGTTCTTCCTAAAATGTATTTATTCACTGTTCTCGCACAATTGGCTAACCCTTATATCCTAGCTGTGCCTGAATCCTGGCTTAGGAAATCCAAGAAAATTTCAGAAATATCCCCAACTATAACATCTTTCATCAACATAGATGGATACTGCTAAAGGAGGCAGAGTGGCACTCTATTGTAGAGTGAGCCTACAGACAGGGCTTGCCGCTTTACTTTTCCTCCCTGTCCAAGGTCCATCCAGAAGTCCCAACTGATCTTCAACTGTACCAAAGTATAAATAATATATGGTTTTATGTTTTAATATGCCCACATTACTCATAATTTGCAGGACTTAAAAAAAATGTGTTTACTTCTGAGACTGATAAAGTTTGCAATCCATAAACTTAAAGTGGAACTGATAGCATTTTAACTACTTTGCAGATTTCAACGAAACAGACGTATATTAGCTTTCAAAAGTTTGGCGTCATGCAGAAATCTCCTATTTTTTTATTTTTATTGATACCTCCATTCAGGAAGGTGGCATTAAATTGATCAGAAACAATAGGCAACAAATGTATCATTACTGATGAGCTAGAAGACTGCTGAAAATGTTGCTTTGTTTTTTAATAATTACTGGTAATGACTTGGATATATATTTTTATACATTTAATGCAACCTTGGTGAATGAAAGTACATAATTTTAGTCAAAACCTGAACATTTCTGAAAACCCCTAACCTTTTTATGCAAGGGGATGTTTAATAAAAGTTTGTTATGCTTTTAACCCAGCCTCATGAGATTTTATGGAATTCAATGATGTAGAGTAAGGGAGTATAATTAACGAAGTATAAATTGCAATTAGATTATTTGGGAACCGTGAAGAATCATGCTTTTGGATTCCACTCAATATCAGCAGATACTTGAGAATAATGTAGAGGAATCAGTCACAAAGTTGAAGTCACGCCGGGGCTGGATATTTCAACAAGAAAACGACCCAAAACACTGCTCAAAATCTACTCTGGAATGGCCATCCCAGTCCCCAGACCTGAATATCATTGCTAATCTGTGGGGTGATTTGAAGCGGGCTTTCCATGCGATGCAAACATCAAACCTAACTGAACTGGAGATGTTTTGCAAGGAGGAATACCTTCATCCAGAATACAGACACTTATTACAGGCTATAGGAAGCGTCTAGAGCAGGGGTGCCCAATAGGTCGATCGCGATCTACCAGTCGATAGCAAAGACAATGCTGGTAGATCGCACATTTTTAATAAATGCTTTTGCTAAATTTATATTTTCATGAAAATAAATATAACAACATCATTACTTCTCCATTTAGTTTCTTTCTGACTTGCACTTAACAAATAGATTTTGACCAGGCAAGATTTTTGCTTATTCAGTTGCCATGACAACTAACGTTTAGTCTGCCTCGCGATTTCCAAGATCTTCGGACTCGGAGCACAGAGCGCAAAATAGTGAAGCTTGGCCTAATCTCCGTATTCGGTAGCACATGACAATAATTTGCAAAATACAAATGTAAAATAAATTCCAAACATTTGAAAATGAGTGCGGTACCAAGCAAAAAGCCTAAAACTTACCATTTCCATGCGATGTCCTGTACTTAATGCATTCGTTTCATCTGCCAAACAAGTAGCCTATTTCTATTCCAATGAAAGGAAACGTTGACAAACATTTTCGGACACTTAATAAAATCTATGAAAACGATTTTCCTGTAAGAAGCGAGCTTAGAAAAACAAAGGTGAACGAACTGAAATCTCAATTAATTGGTCAACAGTCACTTTTTAGTCGCCCAAGCCTAAAAGCAAAGGCATCCACAGAGGTATCATTCCGGTTAAGTTTGGTGTCATCATAAACTGGCTATTGTAATCTGTTGTGTTGTAGATGTTTTGAGTTCAGTGTTAAAATGGAATATCAACAATCAACATTTATTAACGTTTATCTAGATGAAGAATTCCACATAGAGATGCATGCAGTAAAAGCAACAAGCATTTGAAGTGTGTTTTTTTAAATAAACTCTTTTTAAGTTGGTAGATCCCATTGAGTTGAACATTTTAAAAGTAGATCATCATGCAAAAAAGTGTGGGCACCCCTAGTCTAGAGGCTGTTATTCCTGCTAAAGGAGTCTCAACTAAATATTGATGTGATATATCTGTTGGAGTGCCCAAATTTATGCACCTGTCTAATTTTTTTTTAATGCATATTGCACATTTTCTGTTCATCCAATAAACCTAATTTCACTACTGAAAAATTACTGTGTCCTTCAGTTATTTGAAAGATCAATGTGAAATTGATGATCCAAATACCTAATATTATCATTATTTATAAATGAAAATTATGGAAATTGTCAGGGGTGCCTACATTTTTGCATATGACTGTAAATGGTAGCTTTGTTATGAAAAAGAAAAATATTCAATATTTAACAGGGAGTTAACGGTATTAAGTGTATATGGTATTTTGAGAGGAATATTTTTGTGTTATAAATGGTATGCTGACTAAATCACTAAACATTAATGTACAATGAGACAGAAGATAAAAGTTAAACATCGGGCATTTCACTACTGCTGTGACACAGGCGGCATTTCTTGATCACGGTAAACATCTGCACTTGTCCCATTATACTGTAGATACAGTAAAATCCAACTCCTTGTTGAATATTCCTGTTGGGATGCAGCATATGTATTGCATTCATTGTGTGAAATCTACCATACTGTAGGCCAGCACGAGTCGGGGAAATATATAAATCATAATCTTTTAGCTTCGAATTGATATCAGAATTCTCTGCCACAATGTTTTTCTCACAAAGTGTAATGTTTATTGCACACATAAACCATGACAAAACAAAACAAATAGCAGTACCAAACAGATTTTTTTGGCACCTTTAGCACATTGCGCATCACCACAACCTGTAAACATATAGGCTTCAATGAATAAAGAAAATAAAGTACATACTGGAAATTTAAGGGTTACACTTTATTTGGAGAGTCCGAAATTCCATCTGTAGGTGCTCTACAGATAGTTTGTTGATGATATGACTATCAACAAACTATCTGTTGATAAGCAACTATGGTAATTGTGTAGTTTAAGGGTAGGGGTAAGTTTAGAATATGTTTTAGGGTAATGGTTAAGGTCAGGATTAACTTTAGGGGAATGGTTAAGGTTAGGATTAGGGTTAGTAGGTAGTTTGTTAAAATGTTGTTGATAGTCTGTAGATAATCTGTTGAGCATCTACAGATACACTTTTTGGACTCTCAAACTAAAGTGTTACCCATTTAAGTACAGTAGGCTACCAAAAATAGTGACATAACACATTGAACTAAATACGGCCCTGATACAGGCTCTAAAATCCTTGAACATGTCTTTACAAGAAATATATATAAATATATTTTTATGATAATCAAAGTCATTTAAAAATTAAATTGTGAACAGGGTTGATTCGAGGTCGCAATTTTATAATGATTTATCGTGCAGGCCTACCATTTTGTAATGAATAGGTACAACTGTTCTTTTCTCACTTGCCATTAAAGGGGCAGTGTGCTAATTTGTGTAATAATAAACTAACTGCCAGTTCCTTGTGACTTTTGTATTTCATTTTGCTTATAATTTTGCTTATAACAGTTTTTCCTGAAACTACTAAACAGAAATATAGCACAATGTCAATCAATATTTATCTATTTTATGTATGTTTTCATTTGTTTATACATCAGATTATACACCTTGACCCCAGGAATAAATAGTAAAGGAGCTATGATTTTCTCTGTTCTGTCTGTTTATATGTTAGAACAAGAATTCTCACAAACCACGCCCAATTTCAACAAAAGGTGAATTATGCTAGCCTTGCAAAGCTGCCTGATCCCGGAAGATTATATTGAAATGCTGCATGAATCTCAGTCAGGTGGTAATAAGGTTCAAAGCGTTTGGACAATGCACATTTCCAATGAGCATTGGGTTATTACATCTTCTCCAAATTAGACACTTTGAATGCACCATACAGACAGAATACAGAGCCTCGTCCCAGTCCCAATTATTTAAATCACATATCCCATTTCTATGAGCGGTTTACTAAATCAAAAGTAATCTACAGCATAGATGTGCCACTCCGCACAGTCATGACAATAAAATATATCAGAGGGAGGGTGTAAGCATTAGCCACTCATATAAGAAAAGAGAAAGATTCAATTAGCTTGGTCTGCTTTACTGTGTCTATGACCAGCAGCAAAAAACATTAGGCTAGAACTGGGTAGTCAAGCACACCACTAAGCTCTTTAGCTGTTACGTTTTAATGATGGTGGTGGGATGGAAAGCGGGGGAAAACAGGAAAAAGAAGGGTGCAATTATTTTCACAAGAGCTAGGGTTGGATCAAAAGCCAGAAGAAAAGAGAAAGATTTACCATATTACTCCTAACCAATGCTGTATCTTAACAGCTATGCTCTACCTGCCGCTCCTCAATCTCTCACAGCAACATCTTCCAATGATGGCTTCTTTATGCTAATGCGATGGAAAGGGATGGGAGGACATTTATGTAAGTGGTTTTGAATTGCAGTCACTCAGTCTCGGGTGAGCACCTCATCAGCCTCGCCTCGTCGTGTTTCTAGATCACACCACTCGCCCACATACAATGAATGACTTACCACAGGGCTGACGACCGGCTTAGGATTTCAAATCACAACGACAATGATCACAAAAGAAATGACAGACAAAAAAAGTAATATCTGTATTTCCTTTCATATGGGTTAAGAAATTTAAAATTGAAACACATCAAGAGCCAGCCATATGGGAGAATTTCATAAATTATTATCACTTTATGCTAAAGGTGAAAAATGTTGTTGCTGACCAAAGGGTCAATAAAAAGACAGATGACAAGAGACCAGATGCCCAGTCCAGTGCTAACCCAAGCAAAATGTTGGCTTTCTAATCTTACTGCAACCCCATCAAGATCTCTGGTCATTACTGTACTTTCCTCTCCATTTCTCTGTCAACTCGACCCACTAAGCCCCCACGTGGGTGGTCATGCTGCTTCCATCTACGCTCTCCGTCAGGGCTTGAATAACACAGGTTCATAACCAACTTTGGAACGTTTACGGGACGATGGCAAGTAAAACATAACTTGCATACAACACTGGTTACTAACGTACACAAGGCTGATGAAGCAGATCATAATCAGCTTAAAAGTTAATAAACTATTAATAATTAACATGACAGGCACAGCAATAAGCCTACTTTTGCTCCTGCAAATTGGGAGAACACCAATGAGATTGATATCTGACGTGAACAGTTTTTGTAATGTAAGAGATTATTATTTAGAATAATGGTCAAACATATAAAGAGGGAAGATCTGAAGTTGCAAAAATATGATTGTGATTTAAGCGTCTTTGAAAACCGAACACAAAAGAAATGCAGGTTTAATGCATGTTTGAATAGCATTATGTTTTAAAAATAATTAGCAATGATTGGATATTGACTATAGGGTAAATGCAAGGTGATATAGGCTATGTGATTATTTAGGTTATGTAAATATGAAGTCTTAGAAAACCTTTCCAATGTTGGGCAAATAGGCATATTATTATTATTATTGTAACCCAAATTATACCGGGCGGGACCGCAGCAGAGTTTGTCACATTTCAATTGTCTGTAGACTGGCTACAGTAACTCTAGAGAAAATGGTTGTATGATCTTCTTGACCTGAGATTAATACATACTAATTCAAACATGAAAAAAAACTTAGGACATGAGATTTTTGCATTTGTGGCTGTGGAACTGGTTGTTTAAGTTTGTTGAGACATTACAGCTAGTAAAATGAGTGCGGTGAGGGTTATATTGAAGGGAGTTTTCAGGGAACTTCAGCAACAGTTTATTCTTAACTGACAGCTGCTCGAGAGAGATACAGATACATATCCAATACATTACCAGTGTTAAAAATGTCTCTCTGTTGGAAATGCCTGATTTATGATAAATTATTCACATACAACTGCAAAGCAACATTTTCAGCTGCCATTTCTGCAGTGTCCTAATGAACAAATGTTCTAGCTAATTAGTAATTTATCATTTTTTGCCTATAATTTCTGATCAATTTAATACCACCTTCCTGAATTAAGGTATCAGATTCCATAAAAACAATGACCCCAAACTTTTGAACGCTAGTGTGTTTGTTTGCTTCAAATTGAAGGTAGTTAAAATGCTCTCAGTTCCACTTTAAGTTTATGTATTGCAGACTGTACTGTATCTGCCTCAAAACTACACAAATCAATTTAAAAGTACTGCAAATGATCTAGAGTAATAATGTTGGCCTATTAAAACATAAAAAATAGTATTTATATTTTGGGACAGTTCAACTTCGGTTTGGGACTGTTGCAATTGGACTTCGGGTACTGGGACTGGGAGGAAAAAAGTTAAGCCGTGAGCCCTGCGTCTAATTATTCTATCTAATTCTACCTTCTGCTAACTCCCTCTTCACCTATTTGGTGGTTTGCAGAGGCTCAATGTTTTCACTAATTGTATCGCCATGAGCTGTGATCTCCTCTATCAGCAATAAGGCTGGGCATCGTTCAGAATCTTTTAATCCGGTGCCAATTTTGATACCGGTTCCTTATCGATACTACATTCGGTTCCTATATGTTATAAAATTCATTTCAACATCAACAAAAGACTAATTGAAAATAATTGAGTTTCGATTGTCGATCGAAATAAGGAATGAGTGCAACAACGGCAGTAGTAAGCCTGTGTTCGGTTTATGTAGTGAAATTAAACTTATCTGTCAAGTATTTCTAAAATGTGTAACGTTAACGTTACGTCAGAAAAACAAAGATGTTGCCTGGTCAAAGAGTAACGTTATAAACGGTATACGACTCTATCTTCAGAAATCCTCCACCACGTCTCTCTTTCACATGACGTGTTTTAAGTTGCGTTAGCAGCCAATTGCTGGCACCTTTAGGTCCTTACACGTAAGTATAATACATGATTATTGGCTCACAGACACTTTAGAAACCGAAATATGGCACGGAAAGATTAAAAAAATGTCGATACTCGATAGGATCTGAGTATTTTTGTCGGTGCCATGTGCAACGACCAGCCCAGGGAGGGCAGGCGTTCGCAGAGACTATGTACATTTCAGTTTGGACTTTATACCTTTTGTGTTTTCTTTGCATTAGTCTAGTCATGTGTTCATAGTTCAATGCTTTGCATGGTGTTTAAGTTTTCCCGTAAATTATGTGCAATGTCCCTTTAAGGGTTGTGACTCCTCTCGCTAGCTTGGCAGGGGCTAGTTTCAGTTTAGCAGTATTGTTAGGGTTAATGAGCAGGATTACGCTCAGCTGTGTCTAGTTAGGTACTGGTTAGTCATTACAGTGCCTTGCGAAAGTATTCGGCCCCCTTGAACATTTCAACCTTTTGCCACATTTCAGGCTTCAAACATAAAGATATAGAACTTTTTTGTGAAGAAGCAACAACAAGTGGGACACAATCATGAAGTGGAACGAAATATATTGGATATTTCAAACTATTTTAACAAATAAAAAACGGACAAATTGGGCGAGCAAAATTATTCAGCCCTTTTACTTTCAGTGCAGCAAACTCTCTCCAAAAGTTCAGTGAGGATCTCTGAATGATCCAATGTTGACCTAAATGACTAATGATGATAAATAGAATCCACCTGTATGTAATCAAGTCTACATATAAATGCACCTGCTCTGTGATAGTCTCAGAGGTCCGTTGAAAGCACAGAGAGCATCATGAACAACAAGGAAGACAACAGGCAGGTCCGAGATACTGTTGTGGAGAAGTTTAAAGCCGGATTTGGATACAGAAAGATTTCCCAAGCTTTAAACATCCCAAGGAGCACTTTGCAAGCGATTATATTGAAATGGAAGGAGTATCAGACCACTGCCAATCTACCAAGACCCGGATGTCCCTCTAAACTTTCAGCTCATACAAGGAGAAGACTGATCAGCGATGCAGCCAAGTGGCCCATGATCACTCTGGATGAACTGCAGAGATCTACAGCTGAGGAGGGCGAGTCTGTCCATAGGACAACAATCAGTTGTGTACTCCACAAATCTGGCCTTTATGGAAGAATGGCAAGAAGAAAGCCATTTCTGAAAGATATCCATAAAAAGTGTTGTTTAAAGTTTGCCACAAGCCACCTGGGAGACACACCAAACATGTGGAAGAAGGTGCTCTGGTCAGATGAAACCAAAATCGATTTTTGGCAACAATGCAAAACGTTATGTTTGGCGTAAAAGCAACACAGCTCATCACCCTGAACACACCATCCCCACTGTCAAACATGGTGGTGGCAGCATCATGGTTTGGGCTTGCTTTTCTTCAGCAGGGACAGGGAAGATGGCTAAAATTGATGGGAAGATGGATGGAGCCAAATACAGGACATTCTGGAAGAATGATGGAGTCTGCAAAAGACCTGAGACTGGGATGGAGATTTGTCTTCCAACAAGAAAATGATCCAAAACATAAAGCAAAATCTACAATAGAATGGTTCACAAATAAACATATCCAGGTGTTAGAATGGCCAAGTCAAAATACAGACCTGAATCCAATCGAGAATCTGTGGAAAAAACTGAAAACTGCTGTTCACAAATGCTCTCCATCCAACCTCACTGAGAACAAGTTGTTTTGCAAGGAGGAAAGGGCAAACATTTAAGTCTCTCGATGTGCAAAACTGATAGAGACATACCCCAAAACAACTCACAGCTGTAATCGCAGCAAAAAAAACCCCAATTTTTCAGTTTTTTATTTGTTAACAAAGTTTAAAATATCCAATAAATTTCGTTCCACTTCATGATTGTGTCCCACTTGTTGTTGATTCTTCACAAAAGCTTGAAAAAAAATTTGAAGCCTGAAATGTGGCAAAAGGTCGAAAAGTTCAAGGGGGGCAAATACTTTCGCAAGGCACTGTATATAAGGGGCTGCCAAGCTAGCGGGGGGCGTTGAGCATTGTGGGTTTATGACCCTGTCACTGTGTGTAACATTCAGTTGTACTTTTGAGTTATCCCAGGATTCCATGAGTGCAGATTGAACAAGTGAGTCTGAAGTGTTCGTATGAACATCGATATACATATGGTATGAGAACGAGATATAAATATATATATCAATCTATATATATATATATGGAAAGAGCATGTGGTTTAGTAGGAGTTCCGTTTACGTATATATTCAGCTATAGAGCACCCGGCTACCTGTCTTCTGTGCCTTTCTGGGATTTACGCAATAAATATGTATGTATGTATCATATACCATCTACAGTCTCTGGTCTCTCTCCCTCAACATCCTCCCTACACCGTGACACCATGAAAGTATTGACATTTGGTGCCCAGCCCTAATCAGCACTATGTGAATGTCACCACTATTTTATTGTTCATTAAAGTACTACCTATACTATGACAAGACAAAATGTTATGCAGTGGTAGCTTTAACTTTATTAACTTTTTTCTCCTGGGGCATCATTACACAGCGTTTCAAATATTATGCAAATTGGAATTGAGTGTCAAAAACATTACATATTTTGTTTTTCAATCAAACTCATGGATGGTCTTGTGTCTACTGGCTTTTTAGATCACTGAAATCAATTTTAGACACCTGTGATAATTAGTTTGCCAGGTAAGCCCAAATAAAGGAAAACTACTTAAGAAGGATGTTCCACATTATTAAGCAGGCCACAGGTTTCAAGCAATATGGGAAAGAAAAAGGATCTCTCTGCTGCCTGAAAAGCTTCCAATAGTGCAATGCCTTGGACAAAGTATGAAAACATTAGATATTTCATGAAAACTTAAGCGCAATCATTATACTGTGAAGAGATTTGTGGCTGATTCAGAGCACAAATGGGTTAGTGCAGATAAAGGCATAACGAGGAAGGTTACTGCCAGACAAATTCATCGGATTACGAGAGCAGCTGCCAAAATGCCATTACAAAGCAGCAAACAGGTATTTGAAGCAGCTGGTACTTGAGTCTCACAAACCTCAAGGTGTAGGATCACCCAGAGGCCTGTAGTTGTGCATAAACCTACTATTCGGCCACCCCTAACCAATGCTCACAAGCAGAAACATTGCAGTGGGCCCAGAAATACATGAAGACAAATTTTCAGTCTTTTTTACTGATGAGTGTCATGCAATCCTGCATGGTCTAGCTGGATGGAGTAGTGGTCGGTTGGTGGATGGCCACCATGTCCCAATAAGGCTGCAACGTCAGCAAGGAGGTGGCAGAGTCATGTTTTGGGCTGGAATCCTGGGGAGAGAGCTAGTAGGCCCCTTTAGGGTCCCTGAAGGTTTGAAAATGACTTCAGCAAAGTATTTGTAGATTCTGACTGACCACTTTCTTCCATGGTACAAAAACAAGAACCATGCCTTTCGTAGCAAAATCATCTTCATGATTGACAATGCACCATCTAATGCTGCAAATAATACCTCTGGTCATTGGCTGCTATGGGCATAAAAATAGAGAAACTCATGGTGTGGCCCCCAACCTCCTCTGACCTCAACCCTATTGAGAAGCTTTGGGGCAGCCTCAAGCAAAAGATCTATGAGGGTAGGAGGCATTTCACATCAAAACAGCAGCTCTGGGAGGCTTTTCTGACATCCTGCAAAGATATTCAAGCAGAAACTTGGCATAAACTCAGAAGTTCAATGGATGCAAGAATTGGGAATGTGATATGGGGTCCTATGTTAACATGCACCTTGCCCTGTTAAGATATGTTTGATTGAAATAGCTTTTGATTTCAGTAAATATGACCTCCTAATGCTGCAAATTCAACAAATGACCATTTTTGGTTCTTTACAACCTATAAAATGTTAAAACGTTGTTGTGCATAATAATTTGGAACAATGCATTTTGAGTTATTTTTGAAAAATATACTTTTTTCATTGGGTGGTTTGTTAAATTAAATTCTACTTTTAACCTAACGGTTGGTGATTTGAAAGTTATACTGACTGTCATTTGCCTTGACTATTTAGGAAAACCTGTGTAAAATATAATTTGTATATTAATTTGGAATGTGGTGTAATAACTACTGCATATGTTTTACACCCAAAAACTGTATTTGCTGGTGTACTTCCACAAAGGAATACTTGGATTTATATGAAACAACAAATAAAAAAAGGTAATTTGGATCTGTACCCATGTGCTGGGCACTAACACACCCCCATAGCATGACAGTTACTTGCTTTTAGACTTGATGCTGATAACAATGGATGGTCCTTTTCCTCTTTGGCCCGAAGAACACAATGGCTGTTTTGTCCAAAAGTGTTATTCTGTAATATTTCAAATTCCGTTTGTGCATGATTACATGATATATCTAACTATTAATACTGTATTGTAGTGGAAAGTTTATGTTTACAGGAAAAAATATGACTCATTGATCAGCTGGATTCCTCTCACACCTTATTCAACACAAAGGGTTTCCTGAGGGGAATTAAGATTTATGAATAGAGGGTCAACCCCCCACTTGAGCACATAGACAAGCCCAAGGGTGAAGTCCAATAGATCAATTTGTTACACAACAAATACTGTACCTATTTCATCTGTTCTTGATCATCTCATAAAGGGAGTTTTGTTTTATTACATGTAGAAAAAGGTTGCACAGGTCATATGATTTCTACACAGGGTTACTAGAAGATGACAAATGCTAACTTCCCCCTCTGGAGAATATTTAAATGTTATAATTCTGTTCTTTTGTTGCGACCAGGGTAGCGCTGGCAAGTCGCCAAATAATCTAATCATGTTAATGTGTTGGTGCAATACCTGTTTGTTCCAACCCTGGCCAGTGAAGTGATCACCATTTAGTATGCAGCGGGAATAGAGTGGGACGCTCCTGAGCGGAAAGGACTAATTGCTTTGTTGTTAGGCAACTTTTTGAGTTCTTATCGTAAACGATACTCCGGGCAATTTATTGCCGTATAGATTGCTAGGATATAATTGTGTTGTTTCTGTTAGCCCGAAGGATTTCAGAACGTAAACTATTCTGAGTATGTAATTTGTATTTCATTGTCCGGTTGAAGTGTTGTATTCTTATGCTCTTTAACTGGAATTAAATGTTAATTGATTTTATACTGCGTTCCGTCTGAGACTTCCTCAGTTATTCCTATAATTTCTCCGGTAGAGATTTCGGGAGTGCATTGCTATCCTGTTAACTACATACACTAGTATTCTGTGCATTTGTGGTACATGTTCTCCCTGAGTCTAAACTATTCTGCAGTGGGGCCCGCAGGTGGCTCAAGAAAGTGATTCGGTTTGGCAGTTCGGCCCGGGAGAAAGTTCAGCTCATTTGTGGGCATTCCTTATCATACGGTTCAGCTCCTGGGAAGCATATCCGAAACGTAGGGGCGAGCTGATGCAAAATCGTTCCCGTCGGCTGTAGCAGGCACTTAGCGAGGACAGGTAGCCGACCATATTGCACATTTAGCAAGGCTTGGAGCATCTAGACTAGCTACCTAGCAGTTAATGCCTGTTAGGTTTCCAGGGGCTCTTCCTCAGCTAACACAAACACATGGAGTCAGATTTGTAGATATTAAATATCTACGAGGTAAATAAGATCAGTAAGATCATTCTCTATGCTTTTTATTAAGCATTTTCTTATCACATAACACAGTACATTGCCTCAGGGGAAAAAGAAAAATACTCATTATTAATGTATTAATTTTATAAGTGCATATTAATTGTATTTTTTATTCCCCGACTACAGTATCCTAAATTGTGGATAATAAAGCTATATATCATATGTTGGAGTATATTTCTGGAGTCTTAAAATTGAAAGAAAAAATAACACCAAGAAGCTGGTGCCACCCCTAGTGTTGATTGATGGCTTCTATTTTGCATAGTAAAGCCTTAAGTTTCATCTGTGGATGCAGCGGCAAATGGTGTTGACTGACAAAGGTTTATCAAAGTATTCCTGAGAGCATGGGTAACTTGCACATCTGTTAGGCCACCATTAATTTATAAAGATACGTACACATTTTGGAACAACATATGCTGCCATTTAGACAGTCTTTTCCAGGGACGTCACTGCATTTTCTAGCAGGACAAAGCCAAACCACATTCTGCCTGGATTAACCTGTTCATCCCCAAGCGTTTTTTCTGGTTTTGAAAGAAATAAAACATGCCCAAATCTAATGGAGTATATCTCCAAAACTACAAGGGCTATAAACATACTCTTGGTATCAAAATGAAGAAAACACATGTGAGTTTTATCCTGAAGTGAAAGTATTAATGTGGGTACTAGTGTGTCAGAGTACATAAAAGTAG
>JACXGM010013595.1:0-14654 GCA_016801145.1 Umbra pygmaea | reverse complement strand
AGGGCTGTTCCCGCTGCCAGTGCACAGGGCTGTTCCCGCTGCCAGTGCACAGGGCTGTTCCCGCTGCCAGTGCACAGGGCTGTTCCCGCCTGCCAGTGCACAGGGCTGTTCCGGTTTTTGCATTTTCTGTCTCAGGCTCTCCGTGTCTACTCCTCATTAGTGAAGAATATCTATGAAGTATCAGAGGTGCTTTTCTTACATGAAGTCCATATTGACTTAAATCCTCTGCTGTTGCTTTTTGGTCTTTGGTTCGCCAGCAACAGAAAGCCTGCTGGGAAATACGGACTTTTCTGCATCTCTACGGCAGCCTTTCAATCAGGAAGGGACTCGTCAATACACCAGGGCAGGCTTGCTTTTTCATTGTGACGGTTTGTCACGGCATTCAAATGTGTCATCTCCAAATGAGCCTCTGCTAGGCTGAGACACAAAAACTCTGCTTGTACTATAGAGTCTTATATTGTTCTCTCTCCGCCGCCAGAATATATTCCTAGAGGGGCTAATTTGTGAAAGCAGCCAAAAAACAAGAGTTTGAACACAGGCCAGCGAGTCGCTCACACTAACGAAACACCCTTCATAATAAGAGTCGCTCACACTAACGAATCAACCTTCATAATAAGAGCTAATAGAATGCTCTGCCCTAGAATCTCTAAATTAAATGTTAGTGACGCTCTAGAGAATCGATCAGAGTTAACAGCAGTTTAAACAAACAGCAGATCAATGGAGAACAATAAACCTTTCAGTTTCCTTTTTTTTCTGTGTGTTTATCCAAACAATCAGTCCAATTCAGAACATTTGTTTTGGAAAGATTATCTTTTCAAATATGAATGTGTACACTTTATAATATACAGCCACATAGCAAATGATCTAATCAAAAGCTCCCTTCCTATAAAATTTCCGTCTGTTTATAAGACTTAGGGATGGGACGATTACCAGTTTTACGGTAAACCACAATAAAATGTCCGTACGGTTATTATTACAGTTTAAAATTTAATTTTCATTAAAACCGTCTTTGATTACCGTGATTTTAAAAACTCATGGTAAATCCTGTCCAGCCAGAATCAGTCTGAAGCAAGTGCGTGCATGCAACGTTGTTTTTTGCAAGAGGAGGCAGTGACAGCGCTCCTGAGGTTTTTTCAGCCATCCAAGAGGACAAAATCTGAGATGTGGTCATATTTTGGCTATTACAAGAGTCCTGAGGGCAATTTAATCGAGGATTGGCACCCTGTCTGCAGAGTAATGTCGCTGCAAAAGGGGGACAACCAGCCACTGTTATACAGCGAATGCATAAACTTTAACTTCAACACCAAAACTAACTTGGGCAAATAATTGGACAAACAATATTGATTCGAGATGAAATATTTAATTATCTCACTTGTAATTAACGCAAAGTATCCGGATGATAAGTTTAACAGCAAGTAGATTTAAGCCAAGACGAACAAACATTTTCAAAATATTAAGGGATAATGTATTGTATTAATTCATAGTAAACGTATTACACATTTTTATTTTTTCAGGGATATAAAATATTGCATGTGATTAGTGTCCGCAGTTCCTTAAAGTCTTAAATAGCCTTAATATTGTTTTCCAGAATTTACAGTCTAAAACTGTCTTTAAGTCTTAAATCTAATTTTCTAAGTTTTTAAACAATTGCGGCAGTCATGCTATTTTGGTTCCATTGTATTTTGTCGAAAGAAGCCATAAACGCTTTCTCTGTGCAACATTTTAGTTAGCAACAGCTGCTAGATTACATTAATAGCAGGTGATTGCGGGAGCTTCATTAGTTCACAGCAACACACTACTTTGTTCGTTAGTTAGCTTAGTTTGAGTCTTGTTTATATTTAATATACTTAGCTAATATATAAAATATATTTTATTTGTGTCCTTACAGTTTTGTTTACTAAAACGTATTACTTGTGATCAGTACCGATTAGATTCCGCATTTTTCAGTAGCCTACCTCAAAGCAACGATAACAACTCACTCTCATTGAGCAGTTAATCTCCACATTCTCGTTCTGTGTTTTATTAGCGCAAGTGTAGTTGGGCCATGTATTACTTTGGAACATTTCTTTCTACTGACTCAAGAGCAAGGCATCGTGGAGTTACTTTTATTCAGTCGTTTATTTGAACTGCTGGTCGCGATTCTACAGCAGACTTAAGCACAGTCTTTTCTGCGCACATAAAAATGCTGCAGGCAAAATAGAACCTAAGATACGTTTAGACGTGCTAATTTATTTCAATAATTCATAATGAATATAAATAACTTGCAAATATAATTTAAAGACATTTCTCTCTAACCAAATCCAAACATTCAAACGATGTGTGGTGTTTTCCCTCAACAAAGTCAAACAATGCATTCCAACGCAAGCGACTCTCAGTACACATCTGTCGCTCTCGACATCCGAAAAAAAATCTTCACTAACACACGGTCAACTCCATTCCTTCATCTGAGAGATTCAAAACAGCAGGCAATGGGAACCAGTCACAGAGATAGTCACAGTATACTGGCACAGTATTCAAGCCACCATGCAAGTTAACACCTATAAGGCAAAAAATATTCCTGCCAGAAATTAAGTATCAGGAATAGGACTATTTTTTTATAGTATATATAGTTTATTGATGATACTCTGTTTGCCACCACACTAAATCAAATGATTAGCAATGAATGTAATGTATGTGTTACATGAATATGCCATTACAGAGTCAAATTCAGAGCATAGGTAAAAAATCATCATGTTAACTAGCCCTTTCGTTTCCTTCAGCAGATGGTAAAGCTATTGCCTAATTCTAACAAGATTATCAGTCATCAATTTATGGGGAATTCATAATCATATCACTTCGGATAGTAGGCTTTAGTACTAAATGGTAGACTATAGTAAAATAAAAAGTGATTATAGCTGCTAATTGTATTTGTTGTTTGTTGATTTCCAAGTATAAAACTTGTTGAAATATTTTCAGTGTGTGTGTATCAGTTTCTTTTACATTTCCATCTCAGTTTAACAAAACTGTGATAATATTGATATTCATTTTTCATACCGTCCCATCCCTACTAAGACTTTTCCGCCCAATGGTCTTTTCCTCAAGGTGAATGGCAGAAACCTTCTCTCGGTGGACTACGATAGATCTCTCCGGACCGAGAAGATCTACGACGACCACAGGAAGTTCCAGCTGAAGATCGTCTACGACACCCAAGGCCACCCGACCCTGTGGGTGCCAAGCAGTAAGCTGCTCTCAGTCAACCTCACCTACTCCAGCTCAGGACAGGTGACTGGTTTACAGAGGGGACCTACCACAGAGCGGGTGGAGTATGACAGCCAGGGGAGGATTGTGTCCCGCGTGTTTGCCGATGGAAAAACCTGGAGCTACACCTACTTGGACAAGGTAAAAAGCTCAGGGAATTTTCACACACACGGGCACATTGTAGGTTTATCATTAGCAGGACTCCCCACAAATCCGTTTGAGGAGAAAAATAAAGTGGTAACAACACTGGACTACTGTTTTGTTGGTATCTGACAGCAGTGTGGCTTGTTTGCTGTCAAAATGTCACTTTTTTTGACTGTGTGCTAAGCTTTTTGCTACACTGTGGAACTGAAGGATTAGGGGCTAAGGACACTGCAATTCTACCCCTTAATGCCGGACATCTTCACACACACAAACAAACGTAGCCATATTATCTCCCTTTTTAACATAAGCTGAGCTATTCAAATCTGTGGAGAAAAGTGCATCTCCTGTGACCAAAGGATTTGCGGTGGCAATAGAAGCCCATTCTCACCGTCCGCACAAACAAACACAAGGTTATTTTCAGAAGAAGAAAACAGGGAAAAACCAAAAAAGCCTTAGAAAGTAATTGAAGGCCCCCTTGAAAGCTATGAGTGTCAAGAAGAGAAAAGATGCTTTGAAAAATATACAAGGGAGTCTGCACAGACTCTATAAACGGAGTTGTCAATTCCCTTTGGATAGTTAGTAAGGGGGGGCAGCAGGAAGATAAAACAAACGTGTTTGTGGATGTTTTTGCATAGAGCAGCTTAGTGGGACTAGTGAAGGCCAGTGTTGTGGATGAAGAGACCAGACCCAGGAGAGGCCTAGACACAGGGTTTAGACCACATGGAGTGACTACAGGGACACAACACAGGGTCTAGATTGAGGGAGAGAAGAAAAGGAAAGAGGTATAGAAATAGATACAGTAGGAGAGGGAGAGAGGTGGAAAGAGAAAAGAGGGAGGGGCTGAGAGTGGAGAGTCATACCGAGTTAGGGAGAGTGGAGCTGAAATCCACTGGTTTATATGAGGTCGTCAGATGGCTCAGTGGTTAGGGAGTCTGACTTGTAGGAAGGTTGCTAGTTCGATTCCCGACTGTGCAAAATGTGATAGTGTCTTTGAGCAAGGCACTTTACCCTAACTTGCTCAAGGGTAATATCTCTGTATTTACTGTAAGTAGCTCTGGATAAGAGTGTCAGCTAAATATCTAAAATGTCAAATGTATCTGGCCCAATTTTTAACATACCAGAACCCTTTTCCCACCTCAATTCCAGGACAGATTGTTGAAAAAATGATCACAGACGTTATGTTTCATTTAAATAATTATCAGTAAACAGGTATGAATACATGAAAAATATGTGTGTATGCGTCGGCGGGCTCACTAAATGTGTGTTGATTTCCTGCAAAAATGTCCTATCAACTCATCGGTCAAACAAACACGACCACACAATGTGAAACGCGCACACACCGCCGGAGAAACTGAGTCATGTCTGTCCATGTATGACAGAGGTGAAGGACGGCTCCTCCAGGCAGATTCCCGAACACGCAGCCAGTCAAGGCCCTAAGGCAGGCAGACGTGTATGGAAACAGCCCAGCTACCCCCCAGAGACTCACATCCAATGAGATTTTAACAAAACAACAGAGGGATGAAACACTTTGTGGAACAACAGAAAATAGCAGACATTAAAACAGGAAAAGAGGAGATTACTGCTGCAGGGACTGTTGTTATTGTTGGATGATTCACTAAGTGCTAAAAGTTACATTTAGAACAGAGTTGGGGAATAGAGGTGTTTGGGTTAGTGTGTGAGCCTGTGTGAGCAAGTTATGGATGACAAGAAAAAACAACATATGGACGTGGGGTGGATGTTCGGTTGTTTTAGGGTCAGAGCACTAGTGGAGTGTGTGCGTGCGCTGTTCGTATGGATTGGTGCTGGACATGGTCTTGTGGTCCAGGCTAGTCACCGGAGCTCATATTTAAGTGAGAAAATACAGGCTTTTCATGTAACACGTTTATTTGGCAGATCATCCTCCAATCCTCATGGAAAAGGACAATGAACTACAGCTAGTAAAGTGGGCACAGCCATGCAACTGGACCTAACATACAGTGCATACTTTACATTTGCCTCAAATCCGCAATTGTGAAAACATTTGACCAGTGATGCGGGCTGGTTAGCCAAAGACAGGTAAGATCCCACCGTGGCTTAGTGGGCCAAGTCGCTGCCTTGCGAAAAAGCTACGTCATGATAGTCAGTGTTTCAAACCTGACTATGGCTTCTCAGACTTCGCCAAGCATGAGTTAGCACAAATTGGCACAGCGTTGCCCGGGATTTGGGATAGATTAGTCGGATTATCTATCCTGCCACATTGCTTTCCAGCAACTCCTTGCATACAGATCAAGCGCTTGTAAATTAAATCGCAGAAGTATATTTAGTGAGTGTTAATCATCCCAAACAAGATCTGACTAAAGGCTTCCGTGTTTGATGAGCAGTGCGAAAAGAAATCGGCCGGCTCGATGACATGTGGTTGGATGAACCATGTCAGCGCCCCTCACCATCCCACATCTGTCCTGGGAGTTGTGGAGCTGCTGACAAGGCAGGGTTGGTGGGAAATTGGACAAGAACAACAAAGCAAAAGGTGTTGCTTGTGTACCACACCAGTCCATAATACACTGAAATGTCGACAACCCGCCCACTCACCTCAGAAACACAGAAGATATTTGGTCAGTTGCGTCACTATTTCTGTGTCCTTATGCTATGTGGTGGGCTATATCCTGCCTGCCTTAAACAGTGCAAAAAGGAAAATCAGACCCTAAGCTAAACTGCTAGCAATAATTCACATTGGTAGTGAACCATCTTGATGTTTAAGCACTGCCTTCTCTAAATCGTGATTTGAATAATCAGTGCTGGAAAACAAATGAAAAACCAGGAACAACGCATATCATTATTTCACATTTTGGATCACTGCAGGCAGAGATTTTATAATACTGACTACATTAAATAGAATATATACTGTATAATAGAGACTATATAATACAGACTGCTCACTAACCAGCATTAAGGGTCGTGTCCCAAACAGCACTGTGTTCCCAGCTGTGTCCCACACTACTTTCAGAGCCACTCTTGTTGAAAGGTAACGCACTAGGGAACTGAGTGCCATTTCCATTGTAGGTCTGAACTTCCACTCACCACCCGCCGCTATGCAAAGTAGCTAATTACCTGCTGCTTGGCTTAGTGATTGTGACTTCCAGTGGTGCCTTACCTTTTATGAGATAAGTAGGTAGACACACACCCAATTTCCCTTTGTCTCAAACGCACACCCACACCGGCCCGCTTGGAGGACTGGATGGCCAGTGAGGGCCAATCATTACAGAGCAGTTTAAAATTAACGTAGTGCAGTGCATTAAACAAGAGTCCTGCATTTAGAGAGGGAGGGGGGGGGTGGGTATGTGGGGAGAGGGATGGATCAGGGAGGTCAAGGATAACTTAATTAAATGAGGAAATTGTTCAGGAAATGGAATGTTAATACCTGCTTTTGCACCCCATTTGCATTTTAAATGCTCATTAGAGTTAATTAATTGTGCCGTTTTTTTCCTTCTTTCTCTCCACGTTCCCTCTTCCATCCGTCTGCCCTTTACCGATCCACTGGTTTCCCCTCCTCCAGTCCATGGTCCTCTTGCTACACAGCCAGCGTCAGTACATCTTCGACTACGACCTGTTTGACCGGCTTTCGGCCATCACCATGCCCTCGGTGGCCCGTCACACCATGCAGACCATCCGCTCTGTGGGGTACTACCGAAATATCTACAACCCCCCGGAGAGTAACGCCTCGGTCACCGTCGACTACAGCGAAGACGGACAGCTCCTCAGAGTGGCACACCTAGGGACAGGTCAGAAGTTTAGCGGACATTCAGTATTTCACAATATTCTACGTTAGATGTTTCCTCACAATCAATTTGATTTATTGGTTTAGGAGAAATTGTAATCAGTGGAAATTTCAGCTCAGAAGATCATCTTGGTCTCTATCTTGGTGTCAGAATTGACCAACATTTCCACCCACAGGTCGTCGGATTTTATATAAATACCGGAGACAGAACAAGTTGGCTGAGATCTTATACGATTCCACGAGGGTGAGTTTCACATACGATGAGACGGCTGGCGTGCTGAAGACAGTCAACCTCCAGAGCGAGGGATTCATCTGCTCCATCAGGTACCGCCAGATCGGACCGCTGGTGGACCGTCAGATATTCCGGTTCAGTGAGGACGGCATGGTCAATGCCCGGTTCGATTACACCTATGACAACAGCTTCAGGGTCACCAGCATGCAGGCTGTCATCAATGAGACACCGCTCCCCATCGACCTCTACCAGTTTGATGACATCTCTGGCAAGGTGAGGTTTTTAGATTGTAGAACCTGTTAAGAACTACGAAGTGCAGCTCATTGAAAAGACGGTTGGGAGGGGCTACACGTACAGTATTCTATTCCGGCTAATACTCCGATATATGCTTATATGAAGCAATCAGTCCTTTTACTGTTATTAACGTTCCCTAATTAATCTCTTCAAATGCCTTCTGTGATTTTTAAAAAGAATCTCTCATCTTATTTTACTCTGAAGTGTGTTAGCAATGTTAACACATGCACTTTAATTAGAATAATGTTTGATTTGATTTAAAGGTGGAGCAATTTGGCAAGTTTGGCGTGATCTACTATGACATCAACCAGATCATCTCCACGGCTGTCATGACCTACACCAAACACTTCGACGTCCACGGCCGCATTAAGGAGATCCAGTATGAGATATTCCGATCACTCATGTACTGGATCACCATCCAGTATGACAACATGGGCCGGGTGACCAAGCGCGAGATCAAGATTGGACCCTTTGCCAACACCACAAAGTATGGTTACGACTATGACGTGGATGGTCAGCTCCAGACAGTGTCCCTCAACGAGAAGATGATGTGGCGCTACAACTACGACCTGAACGGTAACCTCCACCTGCTCAACCCGGGGAACAGTGCACGGCTCACGCCGCTACGCTACGACCTCCGGGACCGCATCACCCGGCTTGGGGATGTTCAATACCGCTTGGATGATGATGGTTTCCTGCGCCAAAGAGGAGCTGATATCTTTGAGTACAACTCCAAGGGGCTTCTTGTTCGTGTTTACAGCAAAGGAAACAGGTTAGCTGGCTGATTTCTGGTGTTCATTAATAAATGTGCCATCTATACGGGGGTCTGCACATTGGCATAGCGCTGCCCAGGATTTGGGTTAGATAAATCACATGATCTATCCTGCCACGTTGGTCTCCAGTGACTCCTTGTGTCCAGATCGGGCGCCTGTAAATTCAATCGTGTGAAATTTAATAGTTGGTGCACGTAATCATCCGGTGCATGATCTGATTAAAGGCTTCAGTGTTGGATGAGCAGTGCGAAAAGAATTGTCGGCTGGGTGACATGTGGTTGAATGAACCATGCGCGCACCCCTCGTCATCCAATAGGTCTGGCCAAGGAGCTGCGGAGCAGGGTTAGTGGGAATTGGGAAGGGAGAAAAATGGGGTGACTACAAAAAGGTTTTGAAAGATTGTATTGGGATGTTCGATGCACTTTTGTTTGGTTTAAATTTTGAAAATCAACACTGATACGATGTATTGTTTCCTAAATAAATAACCCCTTCAACTGTCACCAATGCACCTATCTGGCCTCCTTCCTCCAATAGTTGGACCATTCAATACCGCTATGATGGATTGGGTCGCCGCGTGGCCTCCAGAACCAGCCTTGGACAGCACCTCCAGTTTTTCTATGCAGACCTGAACTACCCGACCAGGATAACTCACGTGTACAACCACAGCAGCTCGGAGATCACGTCGCTCTACTACGACCTGCAGGGACACCTGTTCGCCATGGAGATCAGCAGCGGAGAAGAGTTCTACATCGCCTGTGACAACACGGGGACCCCTTTGGCGGTGTTCAGCAGCAACGGGCTTCTTCTGAAACAGGTAATGTTTTAATAAGCTGGGAAACCAGCCACTACAACCCTTTGTGTGTTGTCTGCTCTCTTAGATTGTTTGTTCTGATTTTTTAATGTTGTTTTGTTTAGGTTGTTTGATGAAGCAAAGTAGTGCTGGGCGGTATACCGGTTCACACCGAATACCAGTAATTATTTTCGTCATGATATGGATTTTTTATATACCGTGTATTTGAATAGACAACGCCCAGAACGCTGCGCCATACGACACTGCTGAATACATTGTATTCCAACCTGGAATGCTGTTTGATTCATATAGCCTACTGTACTATTTGGGTGGGCTTTTATGTCAATGGGGGCCATCTACAGTAGCTACTATAGAATACCACAGGAGGAATGTTTCGGACAGAACGCGAGTGTAGCTACTGTATAATACGGCAGGAGGAACGCCCCCGAACAAGCCAAAATCATGGTCAACATTAATCTTCCTTGTCAGCAGAAACAGGCATATAAAGAAAGTTTTGTCTCTAAAGTTTAAAACAATTGAATTCCTAGTGGAAAATGGATACTGAAGTTGTGCTTTCTGTCTTCAGTGAAAGCATACAACCGATAGTTTGTTAGTTACATTTCGAATTCCGAGGGTCTCTATAATAATTTACACGAGTCTATGAAGTGACAGTAGTTTAAATGATTGTCTCTAAAACGGCTACATGTATATTTTACAGTTAAAATGAAGTCTGCTGTGCATATAGCAACTCTTTCATCGTAAGAATAATATATTGGGCGGGTGAACACCATGCTACAATTAATACAATTATGAATATTGTATTCATTCCCGGTTTTCGGATAATAAAACCCTTTAGCATTCGTAACTGCATTTACTTAGACTGTAAGTCTAAGGATTTGGCCAACTGGTATATTCTGTATGAGGTTGAGGTGTCTATGATTATTACTGTCTGCTCGTAAAAGTGTTATACTCTGGATCTGATGAGTTAAGAGAGAAACTCTGTGAAGAGAATATACAAAGTGGCGGCGACAGGCCGGGGCGAGACGGGGCTAAAGCACCCCCAAGAATAAGCCTAGCACCCCCTTTAGCAACCCCTAGAAATGATTCCATATTTTCATATAAAAACATACATCGTTATTTTCCCTGGATAATGTACATTCGCTTTTCTAAACGGCTAAGTCCAAGTAAGCAAAGTTTGCATAGTCGTTATCGTTAAGTAACCATCCCTGCCATCCCCGCATGCAACTGGACGTAATGAAACTGATGCGCGGTCATATAAACTCACAGTAGGCTATACTCACTGTTTGAGGATCTATTCCGTAACACAAACTATGTTTACATGCTACATTCTCCTAATATCCAGATAGCATTTTTTTACAAGAATAAATATATTTTCCTATAAATAAACTGTATTGCATGCCTGGCATATAAATTAAATGCCCAATTGTCTTTGCGGAATGGATGATTACGAGTAGGAGTCATTCGGAGAACAGACAGGAGTGCTGACCTGTCCAACTTTTACAGGTGAAGGGGAAAAATCTAAAATATATCTATATCTCATTTGTCCGTTTTTTTTACCTAAATCGTTTAAATTAGGCTAGGTCTAATTATTTTACTATCTCGCTCATCAGGCAACTCGCTCACTCAGGGACACTCAGGGAGAGCAGTAGCGCGCGAATATGGATCTGTCCCACTATGCGTGAGAAACGTTTGTGAAATAACGAGTATTTGCGTTAAAAAAACGAATGGCCTTTCACATTGAAAACTCATAAATAGAGAAGTTTGATTGCTTTTTGTCCATACAATTGTGTATAACAAAAGTCAGTTGCATGGTTTCCAAACGTTTCTCTGCCAACAAGGAGGAAATGCCAGCTCGCGCTTCCTTATGATCTGTCTGATCTGCAATGTCGAGGTGGCGTTCAAATTGTCGAAATAATAATGCAGACTTCTTTTTCCAACTTCACAATTTGCTCTATGATTTCATTCTCAATCAGCGGAGGATGTCAGATTCAGAATATATTATAGAGCCATGATATGCTGCTATGAATTTAGGAGTCTGCATTGACAACATGAGTGTGTCTTCTCCGCAGCACTACCAATTAACACCAAATTGAGCAGGTAAAGAGTTCACACCTAAATCAATCAATTAATTGAAAACAAAGAGTAAAAAATTATTCCTTATGGTCAATGGTTATTTATTAACTCCCTTTACCTGGTAATAGGTTATGAACTTCCCAAAACAGACTTTTTACCAATACCACAGAAAATGTGTGAGAGCAATAATAACACATTCATTGTCCTGTCCCTTATTCATAGTTTTAAGAGTAGGCTTATTCTACAATATTCACTCTTCATGACAGTAAAATAGACCATCCTAAGTCAAACTACTGCAATAATTCCTCTCTCAAACTGTAGAAAATGCTGGGAACACTTGATTATGCATGAAAAAAGAAATGCGTCATATACCGTGATATACATTTTTGGTCATACCGCCCAGCCCTAAAGCAAAGCACATTTTTCTGAAAGACAAAGTTTGTTTCTTGAATCGTCTAAAATCTAAGTCTCCAGCATGGTGTTTGTTTTGACATGTATTTCCTTGTTATTGTCTAGGTCCAGTACACAGCATACGGGGAGGTCTATTTTGACTCCAACCCAGACTTTGTCCTGGTTATCGGTTTTCACGGTGGTCTGTACGACCCCCTGACACGACTGCTGCATTTCGGCGATCGGGACTATGATATCCCTGCAGGTCGATGGACCACCCCGGACATCGGGACCTGGATGAGAGTGGGGAAAGACCCGGCGCCTTTTAACCTGTACATGTTCAGGAACAACAACCCAGTCAGCAAAGTTCATGAAGTCAAGGAGTATGTCACAGGTGAGATAAAGTGCCTTTTTGAATTCACTCCAGTTTATTGAAATTCTAGCCAAGAAACAAACCTTGCAGGTCTTTGTGACTAACTTAGTTTGATTCCTGGAACGATTCCGGTCAGTCACCAAGGTTGGCTAGATATCCCTTATTGTTATATTGCAAAATAGGTTTATAGTAGTCACAAAGGGGATACCATCGTAGCACTTTTAATGCACTGTGGTTGATATCAGATGTGTCAGATAGATCAAAAATCTGTTCAGTTATGATCAAAGTTCAGTTATGGCACTGGTGTCACTCTATAATGGCCAAAGATAATCATTTTATGAACAGAAACTTACTATGAATATTTTATGTCTGTGAGCTTTAGAAATTGTCTTGCTGTGCATCACAATGATACTGCCCTTGTTCTCATTATTTGCCACACATAGACCTGATTGTGATTATTTGAAGAGATGGATGGCAATTATTTGCATTGTTTCCATCATATATGTCTGTCCACATTTGTTAATTCTACACAACTATATGCATGTTTCCCCTACTGGTGCAGCAGTACTTTTGACAGCTCCAGCGAAAAGTGTGTAGATAATCTAGACATTTGCTGCTTTCATTATATTTAATGATATTTAGAATTGTTGATCTGTCATGTAATTTTCAAGGCATTAACGCTTGATCAACCAATGAAAAAAAACTCAAGCCAGTGTAAAACTGTTTTAACAGTATTAAATAATATGGTAATTAAGTCGTTCACCTACAAATGTTTAAATGGAAGCACACAGTAGCTTTGTTTTTCCCTCATTTCATATTAACTTTATAGTTAAAAAGTGATACATATAGTAAGTTATGTTAGGTAAGGCTACACAAAATGTTTAGGTTAACATCAAAAGCACACACAGTTATTGATATTGCCATCAGCAGTCTTTGAAATAAAAATTATGGATTTTAAAGACAAACAAAATGGCCCCAATGTGTGCACATTTTTTCAGAAAAATTAAAAAAGTTAACCTAATAACTTGCAAAAGATAAAGTTGGATTTCATTCCCGGCTTTTGGTTATTGTAGAGGCATTCGTCACTTAGCTATAAAAATGTCGCCAGAACAGTGGATATCTAGCTGCGCCAAATTTTACCCTTAAAATAAAAGCTATTTAATTAACGTAATGAGAAAAAAACATTGAAAACATTACACATTTTAAAATATAAGAATGTAGAAAGTATTGGAATGTATAGTAAATAATTATTTAACAACATTTTAATATAATTTAATATAGTTTTTTCAAAAAGTGTAATGTTTCCAATGGTTATTTGTTTGATTATCATTACTAGCTGCCTTTTATTTTGGAAAAATTGCAAAACTATATACATTATTGTGGCTAAAGGCTATTGTGTCGGAATATAAACATTTGTCCTAGTGTCTATATATAACAAGTTTCCAGCCCTGATCCTGGAGAGCTTTCTTCACACCAACCACACAAAATGGAGCCTCATTCAGCTTATCAACCAGCTAATTATTAGAATCAGGTGTGATCCATTATGGTTGGAGTGAAAACAATCAGGACATTGTTTTCACTCCAACTCTCCAGGACCAGGGTTGGAGATGCCTGCACTATATTGACCGGACATGATGGTTCATGTTAACAACATTTTGTGGTCTTTATCCTTGCCAGAAATGCAGCTGTTCAATACAAAACGACTTAGCCTGAGAGGAGGAGGATTAGCTGTGCGTGTAGATAAGAATGGTGGCCTAAAATTAACAAAAAGACAAATTGTGATTTGCAATTATTTGGGTGACAATTAATCGACAGCAAAATGTCATGATCGTGACAGCTTTATACCCACATTATCATTGTTAGGGCTAACCCATGAAAGGTACGGCTCGAAATAATATTAATCTCCTCGGGGACAACAAATTGCTGCCTATTCTACACATCTGGCATCTTATTTTGATCTCTCCGACATTTGAAAATGATGTTACACTGGGACTTAATTTCACCTCGGCGTCTTTTCTTCTCATTAATGTCACTATGCGGTAGGCTAATGGTATCATTGTTTTCCATGGTAACAGATGTCAACATGTGGCTGGTGACGTTTGGGTTCCACCTTCACAATGCCATACCAGGGTTCCCCATCCCCAAGTTTGATCTCACCCAGCCCTCTCTGGAGATGAAGAAGAGCCAGCTCTGGGACGATCTCCCGGTATGTAGTACCCCCCCAAACTCCCCCCACTTTAGCTTATTTACATCCTCCCCGCTTTCATATACCATTGCCTCTCTTCAACTACCACACCTCCATTGCCGTATCCCTCCCCCTCTTTTCTAATACCACACCTCCACTGTCGTATCTCTCTTCAACTACCACACCTCCCCTGTCGTATCCCTCCCCCTCTCTTCTAATACCACACCTCCACTGTTGTATCCCTCCGCCTCTCTTCAACTACCTTACCTCCATTGTCGTATCCCTCCCCCTCTCTTCTAATACCACACCTCCACTGTCGTATCCCTCCGCCTCTCTTCTAATACCACACCTCCACTGTTGTATCCCTCCGCCTCTCTTCAACTACCAC
>JACXGM010013594.1:0-22968 GCA_016801145.1 Umbra pygmaea | reverse complement strand
ATAAAGGGATGGACATGGTCAGAAACAATGCTCAGGTAGGCCATGACATTTAAACGATGCCCAATTGGCACTAAGGGGCCTAAAGTGTGCCAAGAAAACATCCCCCAAACCATTACACCACCACCACCAGCCTGCACAGTGGTAACAAGGCATGATGGATCCATGTTCTCATTCTGTTTACGCCAAATTCGGACTCTACCATCTGAATGTCTCAACAGAAATTGAGACTCATCAGACCAGGCAACATTTTTCCAGTCTTCATCTCTCCAATTTTGGTGTGCTCTTTTTCCTATTTGTAGTGGAGATGAGTGGTACCCGGTGGGGTCTTCTGCTGTTGTAACCCATCCGCCTCAAGGTTGTGCGTCTTGTGGCTTCACAAATGCTTTGCTGCATACCTCGGTTGTAACGAGTGGTTATTTCAGTCAAAGTTGCTCTTCTATCAGCTTGAAGCAGTCAGCTTATTCTCCTCTGACCTCTAGCATCAACAAGGCATTTTCGCCCACAGGACTGCCGCATACTGGATGTTTTTTCCTTTTTCAAACCATTCTTTGTAAACTCTAGAAATGGTTCTGCTTGAAAATCCCAGTAACTGAGCAGATTGTGAAATACTCAGACCGGCCCGTCTGGCACCAACAACCATGCCACGCATAAAATTGCTTAAATCACTTTTCTTTTCCATTCTGACATTCAGTTTGGAGTTCAGGAGATTGTCTTGACCAGGACCACACCCCTAAATGCATTGAAGCAACTGCCATGTGATTGGTTGAGTAGAATATTGCATTAAGGAGAAATTGAACGGGTGTTCCTAATAATCCTTTAGGTGAGTGTACGTTAAAATAAATACTTTTGCACTTTGTCACTGATATTGTCTTTTTGTTGAGCCAGATGGATATGATGAGCATCGTCCCATTTGACCTGCTAGGAGTCCTGTTTGGATTCTCTGCTATCTACAGACTAAACCGTCTTCTGAGGGTAAACAGTTTTATTACTATCATGATATGCTATGGTTTTATCTGTTGCTGTTTAACATCAGGCCGTGACATTAGGACATTTTATTGTGAACATGATGCAGGCACACTTTTACATGTGCCCTCTGTTTCATCAAATAATGTTTGGAACCTTATGATGAATTTTGTTTCTGGAGTATATTTACAGTGATATTGCCTTCACCAGTAATTTTCTGTATATCTATTTACAGATTGAAAGTTTTTTTGAGTTCAGCGATCGGCTAGAGAGTATCATGGCCAAAGCTTACATCTGGAGGTACACCTAACAAACAAATATATTTACATAACAGTAGTGACCAGTAGTGACTCTTATTAGCACGTCCTAACTGTAAGAGTCCCATTTAAAATCTCATTGACATACGTGACCTAATTGTTTGCTAAAGTGATACATACTGTATATTAGTATCATAACACTATACTGAGACACTGGTCTATTTGGATGTGTGAATGTTGAAGCAAAGCCAGGTCAGCCAGGATACCTGTGTGGAGCACAGGCTCAGCGAAGCATCAGCGGATGCCCGGAACGCACATACCGCAGTCTCAAAAATTCCCTATTAATGTACTATCGCAGCCTTTAAGAATTTCGCTCAGTCTGTTGCATGCTTGTCAAATTAGCATGTATTTGCTAATTCTGGGGTCGGTCTACTTCATTTCTTATGTCCTTCTGCATCCAAGTGGAGTTTGTTTGGGGGAAGGTGATTTTGATGATAATCCAGGAGGCTACAATTCTTCAGAGGCAGAAGTAAAAGTACTCGGCTGGGTTCATCCATTTTGGGAAGTCCCTAAATTAAACCCAAATTACCAGGTAATGGGAGTTTATTACTGTACTACCTATTAACCACAATGAATCATTGTTTTACTCTTTGTATTACATTCATACAGTAGATCACTGATTAGTTATTAACTCTCTTTACTGGTACCCTGGAAATCCAGAGTTCTCCCGAGAGCACAATTTGAATTTGCTCAGCAAGTTACTCTGGCACCGAGTAATGCTGCTCATTACCTATGCCCTTTTAGCCGAGCTGCACCAATCACATTGGTGTATCTGATATAGGCGGGCCAGAGGCGTGTTATAAACCGATGACGACAGCTCTGCCAGTGCGACCTCAAGTCATTAGTAAACATTGTAAGATCGCTATGGATCTACACCAGTTGTTGTAAACTGCTTTGGCCGCTACAATGAACGAGTTAGACTTGGCTTTTTGTCTAAAAGAGGAACAAAAGACGGCGCTCGAATCGTTACTTTTTAAGAAGGACGTTTTTGCTGTTTTGAAGACCGGATACTGCAAGGGTTTAATCTACCAGTTAGCTCCACCATAGGGTTAGTGAAAACCCACTGGTGATTGGTCGTAGTGTTATCCAATTGCGTACAGTGAGATTTTCAAATGCACGCTTGGTGCTGCCCCTCGAGTTGAGTCCTTTACATTACTCGATCCCAGACCCTTAATCGTTCAGGATTTGGGTCTAGATTTTTCCAGGCTACTTTACTGGTCCTTTTGGCCTCAATTAGGAACTTCCCAAAACTTGTGAACTAAGCTGCGCCCCCAAAAAAGTACTTACTTCACCTCTGCAATTCTTGTTCAGCCACTATGGTTGAAGATTGTGTTGCCTGGCCCAGAATGCTTTACATTGGGAGAAGCGTTCCACTGTTTCAATTAAATATTGGCCAATGTTTAGGATCCTGGACATTTGTTACCCCGGGAAGTTAGTCGCTTCATTTGGATTCTTACAAGGAGTTGTTTGAGTTCTTGCTGGAGGTGAACAAATTATATTGGGAACTTCCTGATTTAGGAACTGCCATTGGTTGGTTATTAAGTGTTATTAAGTCATGTTCCAAGTTGGCTAGTTAAGGGGATGTTATATGAGAATACAAAAATGGAAAATGGTCAATAGAGCTTTGCGACATACATTTAGGGAGGCAACATTTGTCGGAGGCTGCAAAGTTCAGTTTATATCCTCCGATCAAAATTATTCGATGTTAGCTAAGTGAGGCATCAGGCGGAGTTGTTTGAGGAGTCATGGCATTTCCTGTCTGAAATTAGCAAAGCCAGTTCAGCCAAGAAAGCTGAGTGGGGCCTTAGCTCTGTGAACCATCTGCTGAGAAATTCCTTATCTACTATTGTGGCCTACAGTGGGCTCCTAAATGAATGCACAATCAATACTTTAAAAACACAAGCAATATAATTATAGAGATAACTTCAAAATACCAACATGTGAGAAACACTGTACTTTACTAATGGTGCAATGGAACCAACCAAAATCTTACAACTATTTAACACAAACGAAATTTCACCAAATTCAAGGTTCCATAATTATTGGCACTCCTTATTCAGTACTTAGTGCAGCCACCTCTGGCAGGGTTAACAGCATGGACTCTCTTCCTGTATTGTTTGACAAGGTTAAGAAACACATTTGGAGGGATTTTGGAAAATTTCTGAATGCAGATCCTTTCAAGATCCTTCACATTCTTGGGTTTTGCGCTTATCAACTTATCAAACCTGCCGATACGATATCTGACCAAAACATTTAAAAAAAAATGTATAATTGCCCTGAGAGTGCTCAGTGGTATATTCAATCACTTATGGATCTTCTTGTAGCGATTACCAGATGTATGAAGGTCTAACACCATCTGTCTCTTTTGAACTGCCAGTTATTTTGTTGTCTGCATGGAGTTGGATGACAAGGGATATTGGATGCATGTTACTTAATTTTTATACCCTCATGGAACAGGAAGTGATGTAATGTCTCACTATAGTTCCTTAAGATTTAGATAACTAAAATAAGTGGAATTTATTTCCTGGTTTAATTTTGGTAGATGTTAATTACTATAACCTTTAAGGGTGCCATTAATTTTTAAACCTTGATTTCGAAAATATCGATTTTTAAAGTACCAGTAATAAATTATTTTGATTGGTTCCATTGACACATGAATAAAATACATTATTTCTCACAACTTGGCAGTTTGAGATTTTCTCTATAATTGTGTTGTTTATATTTTTTTACAGTATTTTGTGTGCATTGCCAGTCAGGGGTGCCAGTAATTTTGGAGCCCATTGTATTTAAGTTGTTCGGTATACTCAGTCGGCTGCTTCCTGGTCATGTTAGCAGGCAGTTGCTACCTACAACCCAACTTCTGCAGGGTATTTGTACTGCATATTGTTTTTCCTCTTGTAAGATATTGTACTTATCTTTATCTGTGTTGTTAATAGTAGCACCCAGGGGCGTCGGACTGGTGGTAAAACTAATACAGATTACCGGAGCCCAAGGGAAGAGAGGGCCCTTAAAATGTCTGGAATATATTTTATATATAACTTGGGCGACATCAGGACTGCCTATGCATAGGGCCCAGGAACTTGTGCTATACCCCTAGTAGCACCTATGCATATGATCATGCAATGGCACTCAGGGGTACCCCGAACGCAAAACACCTGATGCCAAGTCATCTATTGTTGCTTGTTCATTATGTGGCGTTCCCTGTCTGAAGGAATTAAGGCTAGAAGTGTTTTAGTGCTTTGCAACAGAAAGTCAAGATTTAAGACCTTTTCTTCTTGTTTTTACAGAGTGGGACGCACAATTGGCTACTTGCTCTTCATGCTTCATCTTAATGCATGTTTCTACTACGTGGCATCAGAGTACCTGGGCATCAATTCCAGTAAATGGGTCTACAATGGAGAAGGAACAGCGTATGTACATTTTTTTTTACTGCACTTTTGCCAGGCTTTCCGGAAGGCCCTGTCCAATTTTCAGGTTTGCTGCTTATTACGTTTGGTAAATATTTCTATACAGAATTCAGGGGACAAAATAGTTTTATTGTTACATTACTGATACAGTTTACAGTATCTAAATGTTTCATTTTCTATATAGTTTCCTTTTCATTAGTGGGCTTAGGTAGACTCTACCCTGCTGACACTCTTTGTCCTTTCAATAGGTACCTGCGCTGTTACTACTTTGCAGTTCGTAGTCTGATTAACATCGGGGGTCTTCCTGAGCCTACCTCTGTCTCAGAGATCTGTTTCCAGATGACCAACTTCTTCATTGGTGTCTTTGTGTTCTCCAGTTTGATTGGACAGGTAATTAGTTTCACTATTCCAAAGACATGCCGAATGCATTCCATGTAAGTGCAGACATCCTGTGGTGTATTCCATTCAACCGTACATCTCAGAAATTCTCCCACGTTATGTTCTCAGGAAACTATTTTGAAAACATGAATTACTTTATTCATGCTAACAGTTTGCTATTAGCCAATGTTAGTTTTTCTATAATGTTGCACCTTCACGTTTTGTTGCATGGATCATGAGAGAACATTCCACTCTCAAATTATATTAAAATGTTCACAGTCAAGGATAGGGTAAAGGTTAGGCATGAGGTTACTAACGGTTAATGCACCTCGTACAACTAAACCTGGGATGCCCAGGGCATGATATTACTAAGGTTAAGATTAAGGTTAGGGTTAAAATGACAAAAAAACTGACTATCACCTGTCTACGTAAACACATGTGCAACATGTCTGTATCACACTAGAATGTTGAACAAAACACACACGTGTCCAACTCTCAAACACCAGATTGAGAGTTAGCAATTTATATGCCCATCCACCATCCCCGACCCCTGCCCTAGCAAAATATGTACTAAAATATGTATGATTAACACTGTGCTTTGTATGTTCATATTTCACGTAATTTAAAAAAAAAGTGTTCCCTTCAAATGTAATTGCCCTTCTCATATATATTTCATGTAATTCCATATTACAAAATATTTTCCTCCAAATGTAATTCATTCAACTTTTGCCTGATTCAATTTTATTTCAGGAAGTAAATGGACATTCCTACTAATTGTATGCATTTATGTATTTATACATACTAAAATGTAGTTCCAGAATTATTGACAGTTTTAGAATATAGTACAAAACATGTGTGTATTGAATGGTTCTGGATTTAAAGTGTTTTCTGTGTTTTCCTGGTACAGATGAGAGATGTAATTGGGGCTGCCACACAGGGCCAGACGTATTTCCGGGCCTCAATGGATGGCTGTGTGGCATACATGAACATGTTCACCATTCCTGATTTGGTGCAAAACCGAGTACGCACCTGGTACAACTACACCTGGGATGCACAGGGCATGCTGGGTAAGCAACAAATTCAAGTGGAATAACATTTATTTTCACACTCTCATGTAAAAATGCTCCTGAAATGTGATGTAACTATTTAATTTGATGTAATTTACACGATGTAAATGTGCTAATTTTTACAAACTGGAGTGCACCCACTGTCCACTGTATTCACTCTTTCCCCAGATGAGTCGATGTTGCTAGAGACGATGCCACTTGTAATGAGAACAGCCATTGGTGTGGATATCAACTTTGCCACCTTTGATAAAATTGCCCTTTTTCAGGTGAATATATGAATCTTTTGTGCCCAATTATTAGCCTGCTGGGTCTAAATGCTGAATGTTGACTCAATGCTACCCACATTTCTGTTTTTGCCATCAGGGCTGTGACAAGCAGATGTTGGTGGACATGCTTCTGAGACTCAAATCTATTATATATCTACCTGGGGACTTTGTGGTGCAGAAGGTTAGGCTGTTTGTAATATTGTGTATTTCAGAGTATCCACAATACCACCTTGTGGTTCTTATCTGCCTTCGCCAATATGTGTTCTGTTGGTTCTCTTCTTCAGGGTGATATCGGTAAGGAGATGTATATAATAAAAGGTGGAGAGGTGCAGGTGGTGGGGGGGCCTGATAACTCCATTGTGTTTGTGACCCTGAAGGCTGGCAGTGTGTTTGGAGAAATCAGGTATTGTCATTTTTATCATTCTCTACATATTTCAGTTGGAATTATTATTGTCATTATTATTATTAAAGATAAACATCTGAATGTTGGTCAAACATTTCCAATCTGAGTTCTGAATTGGGGATTTTTCTTCCTTAGTTTATTACAGTCTGCCAAAGATGGCGGGAACAGAAGAACTGCTAACGTTAAAGCTCATGGCTTCGTCAACCTTTTTGTCCTAGATAAAAAGGACCTGGTTGACATCTTAGTCCACTATCCAAATTCACAAAAAGTGCTTGCAAAGAAAGGAAGGTAAGCTTGCTAAGCTATGTGACTTATAGTCCGAACGATAAAAGTTCTAAGTCAGTGTTTCGTAGAATCACCACAGATTAGAGAACAATAGTCTAGTTTACAGCTTCGACTGCCAGGAATTTCAACTGTCGGGAACATATAAAACATTTGGGGTGGAGAAAGATGGACAATGAAAAGGAAAATGGTTTTTCACCAACCATTTTAAAAGACATTCATGTAGCTTTAAAATTGCTGACTGTTGAGTCTCACTTCTCTGAAAGGAAACTGATGAAGGCAAAAGGTCCAGCTGGTGCCAACATTGAAAGAGACAAAAAGAAAGGAATGATGCTGTTTGGACCAAAACCCCCCACTCCTAAAATGGCACGCATGTTTGGAGGCTTTGGCAAAGGAGGCTTTTTGGAGAAACTCAAGGTACAGTTCAGCTAAACTACCCTTAATGTTATTACTATTAAGATAACTTTAATATTAGTACTTTTTTTGCAAATAAAGGCAAATAAACACAATTTGTAGTTTTTTTACCCTCTGCCAACTAATAGAACATAAGCTATGACAAGATATGTGAATGAGCTTATAAAATGTCACCACTACCTCTCAGACACATAGCAAAACATGTAGAAAAACAGGTTAACGTGACAAATACAGAGGTTTTCTCTTAGCATCATGTCAAATCATATTAAATTGCATATTAAAATCAGTTTTAAAACAGCTACACCTTTTTTCTACAATCAAGAGGGCACCATTGCCCTAGAAATCTGGCATAGCAGACTGTAACAAAGTTTACAGGGCACAAGTGGAGAAAAGCTACCTAGCATATCTGACTTTGAGGTTCCTGTGTTTCCTTCACTTCTCTCCAGGCGGCACAAGCGAAGAACCAGGAAGAGAACCAATAGTGGAGAGGATGAGACAGCTCAGAGTGGGATGCGCCATCTTTGTCTACCTGACTTTACTCTGCTGTTCTGAGGAAGACAATTAGTTTACACAGAACCAAAATGTTTTGCAAAATACACTCCCAGTCCCTTCATTAGGTACACCTGTTCAACTGCAATTTGACGCAAATATCAAATCAGCCAATTATGTGGTAACAAGTCAATGCACTTTGGCATATAAACATGGTCAAGATGATCTGCTGAAGTGCAAACCGAGTGTCATAATGGGGAAGAAAAGTGATTTAAGTGACTTTGAATGTGGCATAGTTGTTGGTGGCAGACGGGCTGGTTTCAGTAATTTTTTAAATGCTGATCTACTGAAATTTTCCCGCACAACCTGTAGGGTTTATAGAGAATGGTCCAAAAAAGAGAAAATATCTAGTGAGCGGTAGTTGTCTGAGCGAAAATGCCTTGTTGATGTCAGAGGTCAGAGGAGAATGGCCAGACTGGTTCAAGCTAATAAAAAAAATGCAAAAGTAACTCAAATAACCACTCTTTACAACCAAGGTCTGTAGAAAAGTATCTGTGAATGCACATCACGTCAAACCTTGTAGCAGATGGGCTACAGCAAAAGAAGACCACACCAGGTCTGATTCCTGTCGGCTAAGAACAGGAAACCTAGGCTTCAATTTGCACAGTTCCACCACAATTGGACAATAGCAGATTGGAAAAACATCTGTCCCGATTTCTGCTGTGACATTCAGATGGTAGGGTCAGAATTTGGCATAAACAACATTAAAGCATGGATCATCCTGCCTTGTATCAACGGTTCAGGCTGGTGGTGGTGTACTGGTGTGGGGGATATTTTGTTGGCACACTTGGGCCCCTTAGTACCAATTGTACATCATTTGAATGCCACAGCCTACCTAGTACAGCCTACATACAAGTATTGTTGCTGACCATGTCCATCCCATGACCACAGTGTACCAGTCTTATAATGGCTACTTCCAGCAGGATAACGCACCATGTCACAAAGCTCACATGTTCTGAGGGCAGTAAAATTATGATGATGGTTCATTTACATACCCAATCAAAATGGAGAGGAGGCGGGAGTAAAGGAACTGGAGTGGACAACAAATAGAAATGTCATCAGAGGGCTGCAGGAAGACAGGAGTTGTTGTAGTTATAGCATGTGGCTACTAACCATAAGGTTGCCAGATCAAATCCCAAGCTGGCATTGGAAACATTTTAAAATGTTTTACTTTTTAATAAAATTAGCTCATCAAATATAAATAACTGCACATTTAGCTGCACATTTTATGGATAGTGATAGGTTAAGGTTAGGGTTAAGGTTAGGGTTAAGGTTAGATTTAAGTTTAGGGTTAGGTTAAGGTTATGATTAAAGTCAGGTTTGTTTGTGGTCTGAATTAAAGAGGAAAGTCCACAATCACAAACATAAGACTGAAATGTTCCTTAACTCCCGCCACCTCTCTGTTTTGATTGGGTATTCACCTGAACCAATCATAATCTTTCTGCCCTAAGAACATGTCTGAGTAAGGAAAACTGACATGTGCACTATTTCCACATAAATGCAGAATTGCTACAAAAACACTATAATCACTCATCTTTATCACAACCTAAGCTTTGTCAAAAAGTAGGAAAACTGAAAAGATTCCATTTTGTTTCATTCTAATTCTATTGAGACCTCTTAAACACCAACCATTATTTAACTATTTTAAGGTACACAGTATTATGAACTAACATGCATAATTAAGATTGTCAGTTTTTAGAGCTATTTATTATTATTGTCATGTGTTCACCCTATTAAATTAAGGAACTGGAAGTACATTTGTATGTCATTGTTTCTTTCTACCTCAACCACACTCTTTCCTGATTGGTCTCTGCTGGGATTAACGCCCTCTGAATACCAGCTACACTGGCTGAGTTTAGCAACATCCAAGATGTGCATAAATGAGCACGAGAAAAAGCATTTATGAATACATGCCTAAAAGGTTACAATTGGCACAACTTATAAAAGCAATACTACCATTAAATAATTTAGAAAATGAGGGCCTGGCTGTCAAATAAATTAAATCAAAGTTTGTTGTAATACTGTCTGATTAACAATATGTCTGTGTGCTGCTGTGGGCTGTGTGTTTGTGAGACACAGTTACATTATGTCCCCTGTCCCATGAGTTAATTACTTTTACATGCAGGACCATGCAAAATGTTGACACCCTCATCCATTCAAGGGAATGGATAAGTGTGTCTGAACTTTTGACAGGTACTGTATGCAATATAGTCATATTATGAATGGAAGCATCTGAGTCATTTTGTCTCCCAGTGTTAACTTCCTAACATACAGTGCATCCAGAAAGTATTCACAATACTTCACTTTTTCCACATTGTGTTATGTTACACCCTTATACCAAACTGGATTACATGCATTATTATTATCTGTGCCTCGATACAATCCTGTCTCTGAGGTCTACAGACAATTCCTTGGATTTCATGGATTGGTTTGTGCTCTGACATGCACTGTTAACTGTGGGACATCATATAGACACGTGTGTGCCTTTCCAAATCATGTCCAATCAACTGAATTTACCACAGGTGGACTCCAATCAGGTTGTGGAAACTTCTCCACCTGCCTAATATTTTGTAGGTCATCCTTTTGCCACTAAAACAGGAGCTTCATACATAATAAACTGCAACGCATTGTGTGATCTAACAGCTTTCTGTCAAAACCTGCAATAACTTTTTTAGCAATTTGAGCTATAGTAACCAGTCTGTTGGATCGGACCACACGGGCCAGCTTTTACTCCCCACATGCATCAATGAGACTTGGCCGCCCATGACCTTGTCGCCGGTTCACAGCTTTTCCTTCCTTGGACCACTTTTGATAGGTACTGACCACTGCAGACCGGGAACACCCCACAAGAGCTGCAGTTTTGGAGATGCTCGGACCCAGTCCTCTAGCGTCACAATTTGGCCCTTGTGAAAGTCTCTCAAATCCTTACCTTTGCCCATTTTACCTACTTCTTCATTTTGTCCTCAAAGTTGATGCGTTAGAAGCAGAAAACATGGCCAATCATAAGGAACTGAATGACTTTGTAAATGATTACATGGGGAGACTATAAGAAAGCTGTAAAAAGTACTGCAACACTGGTACATGCCCTAAACATGGACCACAACAAATAGTTTCAAGAAAAACTGGACTAAATTAAAACAATGTACAACTACTAAACATGAGCAAAGCATGAGACAACTGTGAAAAAGGGTTGAGTTCCATTCACAATGCAAAATACACTAACAACGGGATTCAGAATGAGGTTCTGAGTGATTTGGCAGAATACACTAACAACGGGATTCAGAATGAGGTTCTGAGTGATTTGGCAGACATGGTTTGAACAAAAATGATAGAAGTGAAACACTGGAGGTCTTTAGCATAATGTCAGACAAAACAAAAGATAGAAACAAAATGCATAGAGCAGATATTTCTACTGTAGTTCTCAGGTACTATTTCAGTGGAGCCATCCATGAGAGATTTCTCCACTTACATAATATAAAGTTAGGGGTTTGAATACAAAAAACACCTAGTAGGCCAAGCATATGGCAGTGTTTCAGTTATGAGTGACAAGCATTCAGGAAAACACAAAGTCTCTGAGGATTGTTTTCAGCACCTTGTTAAATCCATTCCATGAATAATTAAAGCAGTTCTGAAGGTAAAATGTGCTCCAATCCAGTACTAGCAAGGTGTACCTAATGTAGTGGCCAGTGAGTGTAAACTGCTAACAATAACTCTTACTGGATAAATGTGATTGCTACAGATATACAATGACAGTCGTTTACATTAAATTTGATTGTTTGGTTCATTGGAAGAATGTTCCTTCAGTATTTATATCTTGGAACCAATACCCACATTTTGATTTTATTGTAGACACTGTCCACTCCCATCTGGTAAGGAGTTTGAATCTCTGCATTACTAGGCGATGAGATGGAGAACATACTTTACATTTTGTACACTGATATTGTCATAAAAACCTCATTGAAATTTCTTGCTCTGATTTTATTGTTCAGGTAATTACATTTAATTTAGGAGGCTACAGAGTCAATGAATATAACATTACCGGTACAAAACAACAGTAATTTTTCACCTAAAGACGGATGCCACCTTCAGTATAAGACAAACACATTTACTTCTGATTGTTATATAATATTAACAATGTGCTTGATTTTCTTGGGGTGAAAAACATAAAACAGCAACTGATATTACATGGAAGAGCAGAGAAAAATGTGTTGCTGTAACTGTAGGGGTATTTCTAAATAAAATACTCTTTATTTATTAACCCATAACCTCTAAACAATTATGAATGACAAAACATTTCATACAGTTAATGTTTAGCTTCAAGTTTAAGACAGATGACACCTAAACATGTTTTAATACATACACATATCGAATATGTAATTTTTTTATCATTGTACACTAAACTAAAAGTGACAATATCATAAATTGTAAAATTTTATGAGTGCTCAAATGTAAAAAAACAACTATAATTGCTCATTAGTAAAGTGGCTCTGCATGCATATTTGTCACAATATGAATACAAACAAAAATGGCACATCTGAAGTAAACAATTATTTGAGTGAATTAACTTATTCCATATAAACACCATTTATTCCTAACATCTTTACATTTGTTTTTAATAATTACAGATTGTTTAAAGATGTGTCCCATTTGGATTAACTAAAATTCAAACATTATCAGGACCGAATAAGAAGCAGCCATACCAATTACTGTATCTATAACGCTGCTCAGATATTAATAACTCCATAATTTAGCATCTGTACTGAACTTTAAGCTTAGTCAGAACGAGGCAAACAATGTGCCAAACTACAATACAAAAGATAGCAAAAACAATTGACTAAACAATGATCATACTGAAATAGTATAAAATAGCAGCAACTAAAAAGCATTAGGGTTCTTAATAAAATAACAAAGGGTACATGTACACATGGTTGTAGATATGTCCCATTGATTGAATTTGATCCAATTTGGCTGGTTCCACAATTTGTTGCATACATGTAGTCTTCGCTTTTGGCAGATGGACACAATTCTCAAAAAAAAGGATTGCTCAATTCAAACTGGTATATGCTAGTCAAGGTTTGAGCTTTGTAAACGTCATGATCCTACATATAGTATTAGATAGCAGAGTGCTTAAAGTAGCTACTGAGATTACACTATATCTAGAAGTATTACCATGTACTTCTTAGTCTTGGTTGTTGTGTAGGCGCGGTGGAGGTTTGTGGTAGGTCATTGGTTCCTAGGGTTAGGTTGAGACTGGTCATTCTGGTTGCGATGCATGTTAGGAGGTAGCAGCAGGTATAGGGACAGAGGCAGGGAGGGTGGTTGAGTTAGGTGGACTCAGCTTGTTCATGTTGAAGTAGGTAACCACCTGGCCAGGGACCTCAGCCAACACAGACTGGGCCAGAGCCTCTTTAGGAGACTGGAGAGAAGACAGTGGAGAAAATGAACATACAAAAAAAGGGATATATAGAGAACATTTGTAACTAGTTGTGATAAATGCTCATGTTGGGCAGACATTTTGATCATTATTAAATGATAATGTCCCAAAGTAAAACCATGTTGACAACACAGGTGTGACCTAGCAAAAGCCTTCATGTCCCCCAAGACAAGGAACTAGTATTTCATATTCCTGAAAATTGCAGTTAAATGCCCCGTTTACATTTTCTAAAATATAGTAAAATATACCCCTGGCAATGCCCTTTTTGTTTAAGAAATGTTGAGGCTGTTGAAATGGGACAGACATTTGACTTAATTAGTGATATCATCAAATTTGACTATAAAAGACCCTTGGCTGCTCAACTGGGTAAAAGTGTGGGTCTAGGCCATCAAATCAGCCAATCAGGGCTGTGTATATTCAGTTCTTGGCAGACATTTGGACACTCCTAGAAGAAATACTACGAGGAATCTTCTTAGAACAGATGTTGACCTGAACTCCACATGTGAAACATGCCACCGTTCTGCACATGTTTATACAGAATTTTCATTTATTTGTATTTTCCATAGATTTGTATTTTTCCAACGAGTGAACATGGTGTGTAAACGTTTCAGCATCCTGTCACTTAATACACGTTAACACCTCCTTTGGCAGACATAACTGCTTACATATGTTTTCTGTAGCCAGCTTTACGAGTCTAATTGACTTTGGAATTTTCTTCCAGTCTTCATTGCAAAACTCTTCCAGCTCAGAAAAATGATTAGGTCTCCTTGCATGCACTGCGTGTTTGAGACGTGCCCAGAGATTTTCAATATTATTAAAGTCTGGCAACTGAGACAGACATTATAAAACCTTGGTCCTTCTTTACTGCAAATACACTACAAAAACAATTAAGGGAACAATTGAAATTGCACATTGGGTCTCATGAACGAAACATTAATGATCAAAATCTTGACTGTACATTGTGCAATTCCTTGAGAACAAAATGCTGTAACAACGTTCTATGGAAACCAAAATCAATAACCGATTGAGGGCTGAATTTAGACTCACATTGAAAATCAAAGTAAACTATGAAATCACAGGCTGTTCCAACTTGCGCAAATTTCATCACAGCAACTCATAATGTGACTCAGTAGTATGTGTGGCCTCCCACTTGTCTGTATGCACTCTGGAGAACATCTGAGCATGCTCCTGATGAGACGGCATATGGTGTCCTGAAGGATCTCCTCCCAGACTTGAATCAGGGCATTAGTGAGTTCCTGGACAGTCTGTTGGTGCAACTTGGTGGCATCGGATGCACCGATAAATAATGTTGCAGGCCACATAGCGTTCAACACGGCATCTACAGACTCATGTCTGTCACATGTGCTCAGTGTAAGCCTGCTCTCATCTATGCAGAGTGTGAGGGGCCAATGGCAGACCTGCCAATTCTGGTGTTCTCTGTTGAATGCCAATCAAGCTGCACAGTGCTGGGCTGTGAGCACAGGTCCCACTATAGGACATTTAGGCCTCATGCCACCCTCATGGAGTCTGTTTATGACAGTTTGGTCAGAAACATGCACATCAGTATACCGCTGGAAGTCATATTGTAGAGCTCTGACAGTGCTCCTCCTTTTCCTCCTTACACAAAGGGGCAGAGAACAGTCCTGCTTCTGGATTGATGCCTTTCTACAGCTTTGTCCAGGTCTCCTTGTGTAACGGCCCATCTCCAGGTATCTACTCCATGCTCTTTAGACTGTACTGGACACACAGCAAACCTCCTTGTGACAGCACATTTCCTAGAGCTGGACTACCTTTGCAACCTGAATAGACTGCAGATACAACCTCATGCTACCAGTAGTGACAAGGACACATGCAAAACTGAAGAATCAGTCCGTAAGGATAAGGAGAAAGCAATTGTCTGTGGCCACCACCTGCAAAACATTCCTTTTTCGGGGTTGTCTTGCTGTTGCCCCTCCAGTGCACCTGTTGTGACTTTCATTTACACCAAAACAGGTGACATAGACTCACAATGGCTTATGCTTCCTAACTGGACAGATTGATATCCCTGAAGTTTAATTGACTTGGTTTTATACTGTGATGACTGCATGTTCCCTTAAATTTTTTGAGCAATGTATTTCATGGTTGAGTTTGAGATTCATTGGCTGAAATATCCAGCCTCTTTTCAGCTTCAGTGTCCTAATTGATTGTTGGACATTAGCTTGATATTTAGTTGACATTTATTATTTTCAATCTATAATGAATGCAAATAAAACCATAATCTTGATTAAATGTTGTAGAAAATATGTTTTGATCAGGTCAACATCTGTTCACAGAAAGATTAAAGTTTAAAATCATATTTTTCCAAGGGTGCTGAAACATTTTCATAATCTGGTCCCCTTGGCCTACGCAATCGTCCTGAGTGTTTACAGGGCAAATGAATTAAACCAATACATTTACATTATGTTAATTGATATTCAGTTATGTTCACTAAAAAGTAATTAAATAATACTCTATTTTTTAGACATACTACTGTACAATGATGATTTAAAAAAGACTAGTTTTCTATTTTACCATGAATTAAGTTTGACTGGATGAGGCGTATGTAAGCTAGCTAGCAGCTATGAGATGCGTGCCATGCAAGCATACACACAGGGAGGGGATGTGTCAGGATGTCAATGGGGCATAGCTGAAGGGTTTGGGGGATGTATCCCTACATTTCTACGAAGCATTGGGATGAAGCTGCCACTCATATGGCTGAAGCTGAATGGGCTGAGGGCTGGGGGTCATGGGGAGGCTTCAGTTTCTGTATTCTGAAGTAGGACACCACTTGTCCAGGCAACTCTGCCAAGACACTTTGAGCAAGAGCTTCCCTGGGTGCCTGAAACAAGACGAAACATTAGAGACTAAACTGTGTGGGAAGCACTAAGGGTTGGGGGTAGTGAAACTGATGCTGACTGGTAGCCTTAACGGAAGTGAGTATGTGACTGGAAACATCTGATACATATAGTATATCAAATGAAATATTGAGAACAGGTTTCCCTTTCAAGTCAATAATAATAATAATAATAAGTATTATTGGAATTTGTTTAGTTTTAGTTTTCTGAATGCTGTAAATCTAGGGACTGTCAGCAATGTTAAGAAAGGTTGTAGTGAATCCTGACTGATGTTAAGACATCTTAACACTGAAAGCCATTCCAGCTTAGCAGCTTTAAACAGAGAAGAGCCAACTCACGTTCTGGAACTGTCTGTAGGGGACAAACTGGACGATGTCCCGCGTAGCTGTCTCTCCCGTCGGAGCCCTTAGCCGCCCATCGTCACCATCCAGAAACTCCATGGCGGAGAAGTCAGCTCCGCCCACACAAACAATGATGATGGACATGGGCAGACGGGAGGCGTTGACGATGGCGCCGCGGGTCTCATCCAGGTCCGTGATCACGCCGTCCGTTATGATCAGGAGGACAAAGTATTGCTGGTGAAGGTGGATACGGGAAGAAGACATTTAACAAAACAATGAATTGCACAGATCCACAATAAATATAATGGAGTCATTCAGTTGTTCTGACGTGTACAGGACAAGCAGAGTGGTGAATGGGTGCTACATACAGTGGCAGTTTTCTGCTGGGTTGCCTGCATGGCGAAGCGGGCCACGTGGTTGATAATGGGGGAGAAGTTAGTGGGGCCGTAGAGCTTCACTTGGGGAAGACACACTCTGTAGGCCTGCACCACACCTTCAATACCTGGACAGATGGAGAGAAAATATTATAGTAAAAATTATAATATTTCTCTCCTTTACATTTTCTAGAAAACATTACTCCCCATTTACCTGTGCAAAAAGGGTTTGCTGGGTTGAAATTGAGAGGGAACTCGTGGGAAACCTGTGAAACACAAGAAATCCTGAATTAAAACTCATGACATTATTAGACCATCTGCAAAGTCATTAAAATCCATATGTACCTGCCAGGTGGGAGGGATCTGTGCTCCAAAGCCAAAGGCTGGAAACATTTTGTCACTGCAGGGAAGGAAAATAACAAAACCTTCAAGTAAACCAAATTCAATCCATCGCCACAAGCCATCAGAAAGTATGAATATGCATGAACACACTCCTGATCTTTATCAAGTAGACTTTTCCACTATTCAAACAAAACAGGCTTTAGGAAGTATAACCAAGACGTAGTAATACTGTTCTACTAAATGAGAGAAAATAGTAACAGTAAGAGTTTTGTATATGAAATACAAGTAAATGCTATTCAGTTGTGCAGCATGCGCTCAGAAACCAGACCAGCCCATTGACAGTGAAGAATTCCCCATGTAATACACATTTCTCCTGGGCTATTAGCAAAGGCCCAGGTGGGATCTCTCGTGCGCTACCTCTGGAAGGGTCACGTGGAATTCAAGAGAGACACGCAAGTTTACACAGTACAATTATGTCATGTCACGAAGTCGGCTCGAGTGGATTTGGAAAAGGTTGCTGAAAGCTATCGGTATCTACCGTAGTGTACAAATCCTCTTTGTAAACTATTCTGATAAAGAACCACCCAAATGGCCCCGATGAAAGTCTACATACCTTTGATGTTTGGCCTAGTGAAAGACACACAAATGTTAAAATGGCAATTAAAGGTTAATTTCCCACCCCTGTGGCATATTAAATTGCAATTAGTGTCTGGGTAGAAATAGTAAATGAGTTTGTTTGCTTTCACTTGGATGTACTGAGCAGGCTAGATACTGAGCCATAGGGACCAAAAAAAACTGTCAACGACCTGCCTAATAAGGTATTGGAACTGCATTAAGTTGTAAAAGGGTATAAAAAGATATTGAAAGCCTTGCAAACACCAGTCAGTACTGTTCATTCACTAATTAAGATGTGAAAGATTCAGATATCTCTTGATACCAAACCAAGGTCAGGTAGACCAAAAAAGGATTTCAGCCAAAACTGCCAAAAGAATTGTTCGGGATGCAAAGAAAAACCCACAGGCAACCTCGGGAGACATACAAATAGCTCTGGAAAAAGAAGGTGTGGTTGTTTCAAAGAGCACAATACGAAGATACTTGAACAAAGATTAGCTGCATGGTCGATTTGCCAGAAAGAAGCCTTTACTGTGCCAGTGCCACAAAAAAGCCAGGTTACAGTATGCCTAACAACACCTTGACACGCCTCATAGCTTATGGCACTCTGTAATTTGGAGTGACGAGACCAATAGGTCACAACCTACAAGCGCCATGTATGGAGAGGGTTCAATAAGGCCTATATTGAAAAGAATACCATCCCAACTGTGAAGCATGGTGGTGGCTCACTGATGTTTTGGGGATGTGTGAGCTCCAACGGCATGGGGAACCTTGTGAGAATGGATGGCAAGATGAATGCAGCATGTTATTGGACAATACTGTCCTTCAACTTTGTTGATTTTTTTTTTAGAAAATTGTTGGTTGTCTTTGCCACATTTCCAATATTTTGCCTACAACTTAAATACTTTAGTCATTTTCCTTAGTTCTACACTCTGGAAAGTTAAGGTATTTTGCATTTGTAGGGCAGAATACTGGCAGACAATTTGCATTCTTCTGCACAAAAGATATGCATGGGGTGCTCTTGGACTTTCTAATACAACAATGACCCTAAGCACAAGGTCAAGTTGACCCTCCAGTGTTTACAGCAGAAAAAATGAAGGTTGTGTGACCATCACAGTCTCCTGACATTAAAATCATCAGGCTCTGGGGACATCTCAAACATGCAGTTCATGCAAGACAACCAAAGACTTTGCATGAACTATAGGCATTTTGCCAAGACAAATGGCCAGCTATACCAAGTACAAGAATTCAGGGCATCATAAACAATTATCACAAACGACTGCACGCTGTCATTGATGCTAAAGGGGGCAACGGTGTGTATTAAACACTGAGGGTATGCAGACTTTTGAACAGGAGTAATTTCATTATTTTCTTTGTTACCATGTTTTTTTCATGATTGTGCCATTTTGTTATGACCTACAGTTAAATATGAAACCCATGAGAAAAAAAGTTTGCCTGCTCACTCATGTTTTCTTTAACAATGGTACATCTATTACCAATTCTCCAGGGGTAAGCAAACATTTGAGGACAACTGTACATTCCAAATCATATGAAATGTTTAAAATACATTCAAAATCAATGACTTTCCATGAAAGGTGGTAAGTGTATGGGTTTGAATTTCAGTGTTAAACCACCATAATTGTAAAATGAAGGTTCCTATTCATGCTGGGGAAGGCCTAAACACAGACCTGCACAAACCAGGATGTTGGGGACTGGCAGAGCTGTTTACCTGTCATAGTCCTGGATTACCATGCCAACAGACCAGATGGCTGACAGGTATTCATTGACCCCCTGGGGACTGATGTAGTGAAGAGACTGGGGAGACTTGGGGTCACCGTTTGACCCTGTGAAGTCAATCCCCACCTACAGAGCAACAGAATTACACACAAGGTTTTTTTGTGGTGGAACTTCAATTCAATCCAATTGCAAACTGAGAAGTCATTACTGCTGTCAGGCATAAGATATGGGTTACAAGATAATTCAGGGTTTCCCGCAGCACTTTGCAGTCTAGGCGGACGCCTAAACAACAGATGTCTGCCGCCTTAACTACGCAGTCCCAAAATAGTATGTCTGATGTGTGTTGCGTCTGAAACAGCTTGTTAATATTAACCGTTGATGTGGATTAATGTCATTGCGCTCAGTCACCAGCATCCATAAGCAGTCAATCTAAATACCTTTGCACATTTCGACTATGATGCTTTGCCCCCCCCCCGGGGAGAAGAATGCCACCTTAACTAACACATTTCTGGGGGAAACCCTGTATACACATAACTGGCAACACAAGACAACATAGAATGTAGACAAAGAAGGTAATTAAGCAGCAAGAGAATGGTTAACTCACAGTGAAGTTGATTTGGCAGCCACCCATAATGTAGTCCAGGAAGGTGTACTCCATCACCACCTCACACAGCTTCACACTGACCACACCCGAGTTCTTATAACCCTTCTTCTTCTGTTTCTTCTTACTGTTGATACATTCAAATTCAGCCTGCGGAAGGACAGGAGTGAGGATGAGCCAGATCATTTACACCGTACAGCCAGTCACACATGCTTTTCGCACCAGGCGTCCGGCTCACCGGCGAACTGCGTGACGCCTCCTGTAGGCGCGTCATGGTGGTTTCAAATACACCAATGAGGTCATGTGATCCATCATCATCGTAGTCGTAACACTCCACCTGATGAAGAGGGCGAGACATCTATTATTTAAAGCAACAACAGGTCCCAAATAACTCCTCCGTGAAGCAATACTGGAAACAGATTCAAATGTATGATATTCGATAGAGGTGAGCAAGAACATCATGCAATGGAAAACACTCAACCGACTGTGTAAGATGAGGATTAGGTGAACAAATCAGAAATCAAATTTCAATGCAAACGGAAAACACACCAAGTTAACTAAAACTACTGCACTTCAAAATATGATGCTATGACCACAGAAGGCTTCATGTGACTCCACTACGTCCTACATAGAAGATTATAGACTTGGGCTGAGGCTCTCAGAGTTACAGCCAAATACACAATTTGTCTTCAAACCAGTCTGGTGCTTTACTAACTGCTAGTCACTGCACCAGCCATTATCTAGAGCTGGACACACACACACACAGACACACCTGTGATGAAGAGACTGACAGACCATGTTTCGTTTCAGATATTGTCTGTGTTTGATTGAGCTAGCCTGTGACAAAGAAGGCAATGAAGTCTTTAAAAGCGCAGGCACAGGCAGGCTCAATGAAACCCTGAAAATATTTGAAAAGAGTAAGATTTGAGTCGCGGTCCGAGTGGTAACTCACATGTACTCCAGTGTGGGTATCAGAGGTTTTAACAGCTGAAAATCACCAATTGTTATCATCAAATCAATCAATTAGTGTAGTAGTATGGACTTTGTACTGAACAGTTATCAGTAGAGAAATATCACCAAACAAAATCTATTGCAAAACTGTTATTTACTATTTAATTATCTTACCTACTTTGTTAAAGAAAAATACATTAACACATGTTAAAACAGGAGTTCTCTACATTATAGTAATGCAAACCAAACAAAATGTAAATAATTTTGAAAAACATTTCAGAAAAGAAAATACTAAATAAAACGATACATCAGCATGTGTACCGTGAGAGATGTTAACTTGTAAAGTAGCTTGGTACCAATACAAGTTTGTTGTAATAGGTCAACATACCTTTATAGGTTTGCCCATGTCTCCACCACACAGAGACTGCAGGGGGATCCTGAAAGGTTTCCATGTTGGGTTCAAGTTGTTCTTTACCACCTACAGGATCCAAGGGAAATGAAGAGGAAATTAAACCATCAATTCATTTAGTCTTACAATGACATACTTCCAAATCTCATCACTTGCTGTGACACACAGTAAATTCATTACAGTTTTTCCCGATTGCTAAAACACTAAAAGTGAATGCTCAGCCCAAAGCGTCGAAACCGTAACGTTTGCATGCATTTGGTACACTCAGGCACCAAATGAATAAACACAATGTCGGCATGGCACCGTAAACAATTCTGTAACACACGGTGCAAAACACTACACACATCGTGCATGTGTTACACACATTGGCCCAATGATGAAACACTCTGCAGTCAGCACATCCATTCAATAGTTCAAACACACATGACATTAGCAACACTCCTGCACATACAGTAAAACACTTAACCTGTAACTGAACACCAATCAGTCACTATATATAATTCAGGTATGAGCACCTGTCGTGAGACAATCGTGAATATGGAGGCTGAAGGACCAAGGGGAAGGAGAAGATGAGGAAGAGACAGGAAGAGGGAGAGGAGAACGAGGAAGAGACTGGTAAAAAACTGACATCGGGACTGAAACCTCATCGACCAAAGGGCCATCGAGAACGTCGCCGGGCAGTGCGGGGGCAACATCACCATGTGTGCAGCCCTTAGTGGTCAGGGGGTCCACATCACCATGCCACCCTGGGTTCCTACAACACTGCACACATACTGACATTTCTGCATGCACTACATGCAGCGGTCACATAGGACCAACCAGGGCAGCCCCTGTTCATTTTTATCTGGGATAATGTCAGTTTCCACCGGGCTGCTCTGGTCCGGGACTGGTTCGCCAACCACAACCTATTCACAGTGCTGTACCTGCCCCCTTATTCCCCGTTCCTTAACACAATTGAGGAATTCTTGTCAGCATGGCGGTGGAAGGTCTTTGACCGCCTACCACATGCACGGAGACATTGAGTTGGGGTCGATCCACGGGTGGATACCCCAAGCCCGGTAATATTTTCCCTGTTGCCTTGCAAGGGAGAACATCGCCTGTGATGTGGACGAGGTGATGTGGCCCGACCCCAATCGACGGCGTGATCCCTGAGTTCTAATGGGAATTGTGTACAATGTATCACTGAGGCTTGGTTGCGGGAATAAAAATGGTTTAAAAACTACAAATGACAGAAGAGTCTTGATAAAG
>JACXGM010013593.1:0-22874 GCA_016801145.1 Umbra pygmaea | reverse complement strand
TCTGACCCGTGTGCAAATTTTCAAGAGTTTTTGAGCATGTTAAGGGCCCCAAAAGTGCCCAAAAGGTAGGAAAAAAATAATAATAATAATAAATAATCTTAAGGAAAACAATAGGGCCTTCGCCGTTGGCTTGGGCCCTAATAATAAATAATCTTAAGGAAAACAATAGGGCCTTCGCCGTTGGCTTGGGCCCTAATAACCATCTCATAGGATCCCATTTACATTAAAATAAACATGAGAATATTAAATTGTCGATAACAGTAAAGAAATCTGCTACTGTCACGATTGTCGGTGTGGTGCGTGTGTAGTGGAGAGAGGAGGACTCAGGCAGGCAGTGTGGCAAGCGTACTAGCTGGATTTATTGGGATCGATCCGGAAAACTCAGGGCGAACAGGTTGCAGGGTACGACCTATCCAAATATGCATATCACAGGATTCCTAACACTATAGACCACGTGCTATTTACAGCTGCACGGAACGCTGAACACTAAATACAGAATTATACTCCTCCTGGAAATACGCACACTCTTCTTACATGGAGTGACTGGCACAACGTCAGAAAGGATCTAATCAACATTCACTGTCTATACACATGGACATAGGTGACTCACGTTTCACAACCCTGCTGAATGGAATCCCGGACCGACCTTCAATGTCTCTCGCACCTTCACCAACGTGACAATATAATAATGAATCGCGCCCTCCTCTCGTCCACCTAGGACTGATATAGGAACCGAGCAGCCAGCTGACAGTGATTAGGTGATAGCTCGCTCGGCTCCCAATCAGTACCCAAGTGAAAGGGAGGAAGGCGCTACACAGCACACAATGATAAACTGTAACACACATGTAACACAAATCAAAACCACAGTACATACGCACTGGAATACTAATAATAATAATAATAATAATAATAATAATTAGATATTTGAGTTCCTTATATTATTCACTAAACATTCATACAAGGAGTCCATATCTCAGTTCATATCGGAACAGGAGTCCCAGTGGGACTCCTGTTACAGCTACAGACAGTGGTCAAACAACATTTATTAAGGAAGTAGACACATGTATCAGGAATTAATATAACACAAGAAAACATTACAAAAAAAGAAGACTATCAACAGAAATAACTGAATCAAACAGGAACAAATGATTTTGGACGCCCTCCGCCACCCCAGCGGTCTTGTGCATATTTTAGCACAAGAGCAATTTTTTGTTGCACTTGCAATTCTGTGCAGATTTGGCTGCCTTCTACACTTTCTGTAATACAATAAAAAAAAAGATATACTAATACGACCTTAAAATTATATATTTTTTCAGATCTTTATTTCCATTGGTATTTCAATCACATAGATCTCACATAAAAACCCATTATTAAACAATATCATACACATTTGGAAATAAATGTCCCGGTAACACTTTATTTTGAGAGTCCAAAAAGTGTACAGTATCCATAGATGCTCTACAGATTATTTGCAGACTATCAACACAATTTTAACAAACTGTGTACTAACCCTAACCTTAATCATTACCCTGAAACATATTCTAAATTTACCACTACCCTTAAACTGCACAATTAGTTGCTTATCAACAGATAGTTTGTTGATGATATGACTATCAACAAACTATCTGTAGAGCACCTACAGATGGAATTTCAGACTCTCCAAATAAAGTGTAACCAATGGCCCTTACATGATGCATAGGCTATTTCTACTAAAACATATTTTATAAACTTTCATCAACCATAATGAATTTAATGTATTTTTCACACATTTCTATATTCTACAAAAACATTGAAAAATAGTGATAGCATAAAACAAAACCGAATTCTATGCTATATTGAACCAACCACTATTATAACATTTTCAAATCAAACATAACATTTCCCCAAATAATCATTATAACATTTTAAACAATTTCCATAGCGAGGGAAACCATTTCTATTACACATTTCTAATACACATCATACATTCTAAAGAATACATTCTTATAAGTAATATTGTAAATAATTACTCAACACATTTTATTGCATAGTTTCAACATTCAATATGGCCACTGAGAGTTTTGGTATTTCAACTTTTGGGTTTTACATGCAATGTCTTATACTGGTGATAGTTCCATACTTTACCTATTTGAACAGAGACAGTCCAAGACTCTTCTCTATCATGTGTCCATTTCAATCTCACAAATAGAGCCTCCATTTTGTCACCCCAGGGAGGGGCCTAGCTCTCCTAACATGTTCATTAGGTCCTGCAGATCCTCTGCGGATACGTTTCCCTGTAAATCAACCCCAGAAATAGTCAGCCCTGCAAGGGTGGGTGTGATAGGTAAGTATTGTATTGCCTTGTTACTGTGTAGCGCCCACTCCTGGGTGTTAATGGTAATATACTCCCAAGGCCGTTATACCCCCACGGCAACTGGTGGAAGGAAAAGATGCTTTCCTAATTGACTCCCAGACATTAATCGCTCAGTTTGTTTATCAGTTTTTGCAACAGGGGACTGGTGCCTCTCTGTTCTTAGACCATGGTGGTTCCACTGGTTTGTGAAGTCATTCAAGTCCCTGTTAATCCTTGGTCAATACACATAGTGCAGTGCCCAAAGACACCTTTCAAAAACAATGGATGACATCGCCTCCTCAGGAAAGGTGGACTGGATCAGCATTGTTTCGGAGAATGTGATCTCCCTTACAGGAATTTTTAGATGGAGCGGATGAGGGGAGTCACTAGGGTGCAGAGAGATGACATTAATGGAAGTGACAGACATTCAAAGTTCACTTCCGTACAATTAACCCAATAAATCGGTCATTCCATCCACTCAAATTTAGAAAATAGAGAAATCCCTGTTCTTTTGTAAGTTTCTGTCTGTATGGAGTATATGGTGGAGGACAGATCCCAGAGTACCTGTGACTGTCACACCAGCCCCTCTTCCTGACAGCAGACGCCGCTCTCCTTCACCGGAGTTCTGATTTGCCCTTACTATGTATACGGAGCATAGCTGCCGCTCTAGCCTTCTCTATGTTCAGCAACAGGTGCTTTATGTTTAGGCTCATTAACAGTGTTATTTAAGCTCAGGGCATGTTGCCCACATTAATAGTTGTTATCCTTACGTGTTGCTACTACCTAAGTTATCACGCTACAGTGTATATTATTTGGCTGTCGTGCTGTTGCCATTAAAATTACGTACCAGTCTACTGAACTTGACTCTTCCACATCTCTGATTGTGACAGAACAACCAACCTTACCTATATGGAGTCAGCAGAAGACGGAGGATTCACACAGGCTCTCAGTGAGCGTGATACGGTGCTACGCAGGCACCACAACCAGTTGGCCACACTGGAGGTTGCTATGGAAGAGGTCCTACAACGCCTTCGCCGGTTGGACACCCAGGCCACTCCAGTCCCTCCTGATTCGCTACCTCTGGCTTCCGTCTCGGCCGAAGAGGCTACTGATGGCGGGGTTTCCATGGCTCTCCCGGATCGATATGACGGGCACCCTGATAAGTGTCAGGGGTTCTTGCTCCAGTGTAGTCTTTACTTCACCCACCGTGCCAGCCCGAGGGCATTAGACCGTTCCAAAATCGCAGCTGTCATTTCGCTGTTGACTGGAAAAGCCCTGGAGTGGGCTACCGCCCTGTGGGAGAGTGAGGGACCTGAAACGCGGGACTACGAGGGCTTCACGGAATTGTTCAGGGTGGTATTTCATCACCCCCCCGAGGGAAGGGAACGAGGAGGCCAGCTCATCCACATTTGGCAAGGGACCCGTACTGCGGCCGAGTACGCATTAGAGTTCCGGACGCTCGCCTCTTCCAGTGGATGGAACGAGGCCGCCCTCATTTCCCTGTTCCGCGAGGGTCTGGAGGAAGACGTCAAGGTCGAGATGGCATGCCGTGATGAGGGAACAACGCTGGACCAGCTCATCACGATGGCGGTCCGGCTGGATCGGTTGCTCCGAGCAAGGAGGAAACCTGGTTTACGCGCTGTGGTACCCCCCGCGCCTTTGGCCAGAGAGGAGCCCATGGAGATGGGATTAACCCGGCTCACCCCAGCGGAGAGAAGCAGGCGCCTTCAGCGTGGGCTCTGCCTGTACTGTGGTCTGGATGGACATCTTGTGGCCCACTGTCCCCACCACCGAGATTCAACCCGACCCCGAGGAAGGACACCTCCCGCTACTCACGGGGTAAGCCTGAATATCTCTACGCTTCCCTTATCCCGTGAAGTGATGTCTGTCAATGTTAGATTACTAGATTCCCCTGCCGAATGTCCTGTCCAGGCGTTGGTTGATTCAGGTGCTGCAGGTTGTTTTATCGACAGGGACCTGGCGAAGAACCTGTCCATCCCAGTGGTCGTATTGCCCAATGCCATTCAGGGCGGTAGACAACAGGCCTATAGGCAGCGGTATGATAACGCATTGCACCCAACCCATTCGGTTGAGTGTTAATACTGTTCATGTAGAGAGGAAAGCCTTGTATATAATCCCTTCTCCCGCTTATCCCGTGGTTCTGGGCATGCCCTGGTTACGGGAACACAACCCCGTTATTGACTGGAACAAAAAAGGCGTAGTATCATGGTCAGAACGGTGTGAGGGGAGATGCCTGTCTCTTCCCCTGTTGACAACCTCCGTGGAGAGTCCCGACTCTACAGTTGATTTTGCTACAGTCGTGCCCAGGGTGTACCATGATTTGAAAGATGTGTTTTCTAAAACCAAAGCTGCCTGTCTCCTCTCTCATAGGTCGAATGACTGTGCCATAGAACTCCTCTCTGGAGCCCCGTTACCTCGGAGCCGTGTGTATCCTCTTTCCCATACAGAAACCCTGGCGATGGAGAAGTACGTCCAAGAGAGCCTGGCACAGGGGTACATACGCCCCTCTATGTCACCGATTTCATCCAGTGTCTTTTTGTGGGGAAAAAGGATGGAGGTCTCCGCCCTTGTGTGGACTACCGAGCGCTCAACTGGATCACAGTGAAATATAGGTACCCTCTTCCTCTTATTCACTCTGCCATCGAATCCATGCACGGAGCCAAGCTTTTCACAAAGCTAGACCTGCGCAGTGCCTACAACCTGGTGCGCATTAGAGAGGGAGACGAGTAAAAAACGGCCTTCAGTACTAACTCTGGTCATTATGAGTATCTCGTCATTCCGTATGGATTGGATAATGCTCCCTCTGTATTCCAGGCATTCGTGGATGATGTCTTCAGAGACTTATTAGGTCGTTGTGTCCTCGTCTACATCGACGACATACTGGTGTACTCGGACACCCAGGACCTCCACATCCAACACGTCCAGGAGGTGCTGCGCCGCCTGTTGGCCCACCGACTGTACGTGAAGGCAGAGAAATGTCTATTCCACCAGACCTCCATTTCCTTCTTGGGGTACAAGATCACCACTTCCGGCCTGGAGATGGAGGTGGACAAAGTCGAGGCCGTGAGAGCATGGCCTGTTCCTTCTGCTACGAGGGACCTCCAGCGGTTCCTCGGGTTCGCAAATTTCTACAGGCGATTCATTCGCTCCTTCGGTACGCTGGCAGCGCCTCTCACCTCTCTCCTCAAGGGCAGCCCCCGACGCTTGGCCTGGTCAGCAGAGGCCGATGAGGCGTTCCAGGCCCTGAAGAGGCGTTTTACCACGGCACCTATCCTTCGGCACCCAGATCCTGCCCTCCCGTTTGTGGTTGAGGTGGACGCGTCGGAGGTGGGCCTTGGTGCTATTCTATCTCAACGCCAAGGCACACCCATGAAGCTAGTTCCGTGCGCATTTTCCTCAAGAAAACTCACCCCTGCCGAACAGAATTATGACGTAGGGGACAGAGAACTACTAGCAGTGGTGGACGCACTTAAGAGATGGAGACACTGGCTGGAGGGAGCCGCGCACCCATTCCTTGTTCTAACGGACCATCGGAATCTGGAGTACCTAAGGACAGCGAGGAGGCTCAACCCCAGACAGGCGAGATGGGCCCTATTCTTATCCCGTTTTGACTACACCATCTCCTACATACCCGGGTCGAAGAAAACCAAAGCCGATGCGCTCTCGCGCATGTACGATTCGAACCCCAGAGTTCCTGAGGTTGCTACAGTGGTTCCTCCCGCGCGCATAGTCGCCCCCATACATTGGGCACTGGATGGAGAGCTCCAGCGCCAGCAGGTAAACCACCCCCCTCCTACTAACCTTCCTCCTGGCCTTGTGTATGTACCTCCCCCGTTCAGGGATCGGCTACTGAAGTGGGTCCACACGCTGCCTGCGTCCGGCCACCCGGGTACTTAACGCACCCTCCAGACCATCCGGGAGAAGTACTGGTGGCCGTCCATGGCGCAGGACGTGCGACGCTATGTGGCATCCTGCTCGACGTGTGCGCTGACATCCTGCCCTGGGCTGAATACGCCCAGAACTCCCTCCGTCACTCCTCCACTAACTTGACTCCCTTTCAGTGTGTCTTAGGCTTCCAGCCCCCCCTGGTCCCCTGGCACCCCGGTACAGACGACATCCCTGCGGTGGACGATTGGTTCAAGTGAGCGGAAGCCCTGTGGACTGCAGCACACACTCGCCTGCAGCGTGCTGTGAGTCGCCACAAACTCCAGGCGGATAGGCGCAGGAAGGATGCGCCTCTGTTCCAGCCTGGGGACAAGGTCTGGGTGTCCACCCGCAACCTCTCTCTCACTAACCCTTGTCGGAAACTCTCCCCCAGATTCCTCGGTCCTTTCCCTGTGCTCCGCCAGGTTAATGATGTCTCCTACACCCTCCGCCTACCCCGTCATATGCGTGTCTCACCCACATTTCATGTGTCCCTTCTCAGGCCGGTGGTTCCGGGTCCTTTGGAGAGTAGGGCGGCGGACGGGCCGCCTCCTCCTCCTCTGGTGGTCGATGGTGGGCTTGCCTATTCGGTTCGCCGCCTTTTGGACTCCCGGAGGTGTTCGGGGCGTCTACAGTACTACGTGGACTGGGAGGGGTACGGACCGGAGGAGCGCAGCTGGGTGCCCGCCTGTGACATCCTGGACCCTTCTCTGAGCCGGGAATTCCATCGCCGGCGTCCTGATCGCCCGGGTCCTCGCTTGAGGGGTCGGCCTCGTTCTTGTCCTGCCCCTTGTGCGGCTGGAGCCGCGCCTTCGATGGGGGGCTCTGTCACACCAGCCCCTCTTCCTGACAGCAGACGCCGCTCTCCTTCACCGGAGTTCTGATTTGCCCTTACTATGTATACGGAGCATAGCTGCCGCTCTAGCCTTCACTATGTTCAGCAACAGGTGCTTTATGTTTAGGCTCATTAACAGTGTTATTTAAGCTCAGGGCATGTTGCCCACATTAATAGTTGTTATCCTTACGTGTTGCTACTACCTAAGTTATCACGCTACAGTGTATATTATTTGGCTGTCGTGCTGTTGCCATTAAAATTACGTACCAGTCTACTGCACTTGACTCTTCCACATCTCTGATTGTGACAGTGACTGACTACTCAGTTCTCACAAAAGGGAAGATGTACTTGTAATTGTAAGATGACAGTGTACAAGGAATAAAGGGCTAGTGTTAATTTTCTTTTGCCAGTAGAGTGAACTACTACTCTGTTTAGTAGTGGGACATCTCATAGTGTAAATGTGTAATGTCAACAACATTTGTGCTTATTATTGTAGGCATGCTTTTGATTTTATGTTAATAAACAATATTCTAAAGTGTAATTGAACCTCTGTTTTCTTCAGACTTCAGTCAGGGTGCACTTAAAACAGGCAGTATCAGTACAAACATTAAGTAAGGTAAATGTTTTTTTTCCTGAAAATATTTCCTGTATTAACGTTACAGAGCTAACTTAAAAGATCAGTTTGGAAATCACTATTTTTGGAAATCACTATTCAAACGCGCCTGGCTCTTAAAAGGGAAATTTATCTCTGATTGGTTTATTGCATGTTACGCCCAAAACACGCCTATGAATTAATGAAGACACTTAGTACAACCCTTTTAGAACATGCGTCCGGCGCATGGAACCTTTTACCCGCTGTTAAAATAGCAAAAGTGGATTTGAACACGCCCAAAGCGCACTTGCACTATGCGCTTCACGCCATGCGTTTAGATCGTTAAAATAGGGCCCTTGTGTTACTTGTACGGAAGTTAATTTTTAATGTCTGTCACATCCGCAAATGTCATCTTCTCTCTGTACCCTAGTGTCTCCCCTCATCCGCTCCATCTACAATTCCTGTAAGGGTCACATTCTGTCTTTGGGCACTGCACTATGTATATTTACCAAAGATCAACAGGGACTTGAATCCCTTCACGAACCACTGGAACCACCATGGCCTAAGGACAGAGGCACCAGTCCCCCTTGCAAATCTCTGTTAGGGGTTGCCTAGCACAGCAGAGACAGCCAACCCCAGCAATCAGAAATATGTTTGCATCTGAGACCTCGGAAGTTGCTGGTGATAGAGACAGCACTGCGGGAGCATTGGATGGTGGTTGTGCTGCTCTAACAAGAGAGGCTAAAGTTGCAGGAGAGCCCCCTGATATCAACTGGCCTAAACGAGTGCAAGTGCCTCAGAAACGCTTTACTCTGGACACTTTGATGACTCTATAAGCTGAAGAGCATTTTGACCCTCTTGAAGGTCGCAGAGTAAACCTCAGGATTGAAATCGTGAAAGATGTCATAACTTACCTGCAGTCCCTAAATATACACTGAGGGTAATTTTTGCTTGCAACTGACTGTTTGTGCCAGTGAAGTAACTGAACAAGCAAATTTGTTATTTATTTATTTTCATTTTTTGTCTTTCTTAAATTTAGTTTGGTGGTTTTTTTGATTTCTGCAACAATCTTATTTGTCAATGTGATTTTTGGCCCTCTTTTTATTGCCTAATCTATATGCAACCCTAACTATTTTTTCATCGCCTGTTCCAGTTCCTGTTTATAAATGTATGTTTTAATGTTTGTTAAATGTTTTTGAATACATATTTTCAGATTTTGAGTCAATTTTTTATTTCCATTTCTTTTTATTATCTACTTTTGCTAAAAAAAATACTACACGTTAAGTCAGCATTGAGATGTGTGTAATTCAGACATATTTGACATAATTTCACCGCTCAGTTAACCTTTGAACTGACTCATATATGACACCGGAGTCAAGATGAATGGGGCATTTGTAAGTATTTTATTCTGCAATAGGACACAACCATTCAGTTAAAGAAGATAAATAGATGGCTTGCTTTCACCAGGTCATGATAATCATACTTTGCTGTAGGTTACTTTTTTGGATTCAGAAATTGCAGACTTTCGTTTGTGCTCATGTTGTATTCTTACAATAAAATAACATTTCTATTGAAATAAAAATAAATTAAAATGACTGTGTACCTTTTACAATAATGCCACAACAACAATGTCTAGCAGTTAAACAAAAACTAGAACGGATTCTTTAGAATAGAAAAACATGACATTAGTTTATTAAAGGGAATAATTTATATATTTTCCTCTGCTGCCACCCTCAGGAATGTTAGAGAAACAGTAGGCAAACAGGTTTACCCGAGTCAACTAGAACAAATTATTGCTAATAAATGCCAAAACTAAACTCTAGTTCATATTATTTCAACATATGTACATATGTATAAATAATAATAAATAAAAACTAAAATAACACCCAAAGTCAATACTATTTTCTTTAGGCTAATCAAACAAGCTGCAAAGGAGATCCGTGCTTGATTAGTGTTGCCTGAACTTCTTCTTTACTGAATGGGTGATTAGAGTTAAAATCTATTTGCTGTGAAAACCACATGGTGGAGTTTATTATCAAAACGCCACCAGGTATCTAATATTAAATGCCTGGTGACGTCACATGCGTGGTGGCATTTATTAAATGCCTGGTGACATTTAATAGACGTGTGGTTCAGCACTGGGATGGAATGAAGAATTACCTGTAAATATTATATACAGTAATGAAGATATTTGGTACCAAAGAATGTGCAGGAATCCAACTAAATGGAGGTATGACAAAACATTTACCAGCCATTTCTCACAATAGGATAGGTGGTAATAATTTATAGTGAAGCACTGGAATAAAATAAGACATATATAGCCATTAGAATATAAAGTAGTGGGGATGTATGGATATCATGTATCATTGCTGAGCCATTGCGCAAGATTTTCACTGTGCATGCAATAAGATCTGTGTCTGAATCCCAATATGCATACTACATACTATATACTAAATGTACGTACTACGCAGTTGGTGGTAAACTACGAACTAAGTACATAGTAAAGAAGTATGCTAGCATGGGGATATACTAACACGTCATAGCATTGCATCTAAAATTAATCCACTTCCATGAGCGATGAAGCCTGCAAGGTTTGAACATTAAACATTTGGCACAACCCTACATTTTGGATACTTACATTTATACACAGCCAAAGAAGGACCGGCTTCGGGAAACCCCTCCTATTCTGTGTCACAAAGGATTGTGGGCTATATCAGCCTAAAAAGCATGCAGGGTTGCCTACTTCAAAAATCTCTTGGAAATAGTAGACCATCTGGGGACTTCTGACATACTATATTTGTGTATTATCATTTGGTACATACTAATCAGAGTCTGGCATACTATATACTGTAGTATACATATTATGTGTATTGAGACGCAGACCTTGCTCTCCGCTTGGTAGGGCGCATCCTGTGTCTCTTGTACCTGTCACACATACAGAACACACACATGCACTTACACACATGACCACTAGCGGTGCCAGAGAATCACATATTGCAGAGCCATATATAGGTCCTTCTCAAGAAATTAGCATATTGTGATAAAGTTCATTATTTTCCATAATGTGATGATAAAAATTAAACTTTCATATATTTTAGATTCATTGCACACCAAATGAAATATTTCAGGTCATTTATTGTTTTAATACTGATGAATTTGGCATACAGCTCATGAAAACCCAAAATTCCTATCTCAAAGAATTAGCATATTTCAACTGACCAATAACAGAAGTGTTTGTAATACAAAAAAAAGAAAAAGAAAAAGTTAACCTTCAAATAATTATGTTCAGTTATGCACTCAATACTTGGTAGGAATCCTTTTGCAGAAATGACTGCTTCAATGCGGCGTGGCATGGGGGCAATCAGCCTCTGGCACCGCTGAGGTGTGATGGAGGCCCAGGATGCTTCGATAGCGGCCTTAAGCTCATCCAGAGTGTTGGGTCTTGCGTCTCTCAACTTCCTCTTCACAATATCCCACAGAATATTTATGGTTGTTCAGGTCAGGAGAGTTGGCAGGCCAATTGAGCACAGTAATACCATGGTCAGTAAACCATTTACCAGTGGTGCTGAAAAATGAAATCTTCATCTCCATGAAGCTTTTCAGCAGATGGAAGCATGAAATGCTCCAAAATCTCCTGATAGCTAGCTGCATTGACCCTGCCCTTGATAAAACACAGTGGACCAACACCAGCAGCTGACATGGCACCCCAGACCATCACTGACTGTGGGTACTTGACACTGGACTTCAGTCATTTTGGCATTTCCTTCTCCCCAGTCTTCCTCCAGACTCTGGCACCTTGATTTCCGAATGACATGCAAAATTTGTTGTTGTTTTGTTGTGCTGCTTCTCTGTAGCCCAGGTCAGGCGCTTCTGCCACTGTTTCTGGCTCAAAAGTGTCTTGACCTGGGGAATGCGGCACCTGTAGCCCATTTCCTGCACACGCCTGTGCACGGTGGCTCTGGATGTTTGTACTCCAGACTCAGTCCACTGCTTCCGCAGGTCATCCAAGTCTGGAATCGGTCCTTCTCCACAATCTTCCTCAGGGTCCAGTCACCTCTTGTCGTTGTGGAGCATTTTTTGCCACACTTTTTCCTTCCCACAGACTTCCCACTGAGGTGCCTTGATACAGCACTCTGGGAACAGCCTATTTGTTCAGAAATTTCTTTCTGTGTCTTACCCTCTTGCTTGAGGGTGTCAATGATGGCCTTCTGGACAGACGTCAGGTCGGCAGTCTTACCCATGATTGCGGTTTTGAGTAATGAAACAGGCTGGGAGTTTTTAAAAGCCTCAGGAATCTTTTGCAGGTGTTTAGAGTTAATTAGTTGATTCAGATTATTAGGTTAATAGCTCGTTTAGAGACCCTTTTCATGATATGCTAATTCTTTGAGATAGGAATTTTGGGTTTTCATGAGCTGCATGCCAAAATCTTCAGTATTAAAACAATAAATGACATGAAATATTTCAGTTAGTGTGCAATGAATATAAAATATATGAGAGTTTAATTTTTATCATTACATTATGGAAAATAATGAACTTATCACAACATGCTAATTTCTTGAGAAGGACCTGTATATATACAAGGGGTATAGGCTTAGGGTGAATCCCATTTCTCTGTCTTACCCCTTCCCCTACACCTACCCCTACCACTTTGTCTTACCCCTAGCCCTTGTCCCTCAAAACCGAGTGGTTAGGGCTAAGGATGAAAACATACTGAAATGAGACACCACTTGTTTATGGTTACGTCATCAAGCATGTATCGATGTCTCCAAACCAAGTAGTCTTATGCACTGACATCAAATAAAATTTGCTGCTAATGGAGTTTAGTTAAAACTGTAGACATGCGTCCATTCAAGGCCAGTCAGAAAAACTATCGATTTAGAAAAACATTTTAAATAAGAACATGGTTTCAAATATATATGTACAGGACTGTGTAGAGAACAAAACAAGTCTGTCATAATTTATAAATGTATTATTCAAGCCAAAAATACTTTTATGGGACTCTGGATGATCTGGCCGCCATTATTCCGGTTAAGCAGTGTATTCTGGGTACCCCTTGGTTTCAAGTAAGCTCTCAAAAATGCTTGGTTTTAAGGGGTATCTAGCCCTTCCTCTTAGTTCTGCCCCTCGATCAAAACGAGAGTTGGGATAGCCCTTACCCTCATGTGAACATGCAAAACTAAGGGGAAGTGGTAAGACAGAGAATTTGGATTCACTCTTGTACCCGGAAGTTGAAGCAACCCTGTGTGGATTCTGATGCTACCTGGCTATTACCTCATGTTAGCATTCCATTCATTTTGGGTCACTTGGACAGTGACTAAATGTACATCCGAAGCATTTAAACACTTTATTTGGCCATTGTTAATTTGTAAAGTAACAGGGCAATGTATAAAATCCTCCTTTACCTTTTATCTCACGATATGGCCCCGTATCAGCCATTTTTGTGAAAATATGCTAACTATTGTGTCATAACCATGCGATTTACTGTCGCACAGTAGAGAAGCTCGTAGGCAATTGGGGGGATGTGGAGGCATACAATCAAAATGACAAAATCCTTTATCAGAATACTTATCAAAAGTAGCTCCTGCTCCTATTGTCATGGACAACTCCTACTCACGCTCTCTTTTCTCTGCATTCGGAATGATTCAGATTTATGTTGGCAAACCTACGAGAAGTATTACGATGTTCAGACATGTTGCTCACATCACATCTACATCGACATGCTCAGCGGGAAGCTGCGCATTACGCTTGGCTACCACCGAAAAAGTGCTTCTAATGGACTTCACATGCTCTCCATAGGAATGAATGGTGTCTGTTTATCTCTTCATTATACTGTCATTGTATATATATAGACAGTTTGGCCAACTCAATTCATGGGCTCCATATTGGATACCATCATTAGATGAATCTACATTGTAACCCAGTGGTCCTCAAACCCTTCCATGGAGGGCCTAGTGTATGCGGGTTTTCGCGTTTGCCTTGTACAAGCCTGATGGAGTAGCTCACTAATTGGTTAGTATCTGCCCTCACCTGGCAGTCTAGGTCCTAATTATGCTTAATTGAAGGGAAAGACCAAAAACCAGCATACACTAGGCCCTCCATGGAAGGGTTTGAGGACCACTAGTGTAACCCTATGGTGCGAATAGGCTATCTTGAAATAAATTGCTTATTTTCAACATAAACATGCATATACATGTTATTATCAAAGTTTATATATATAAGTGTATATTTACCTACTATATCATACATGGGCCTCTACAAAATGCCCAATTTAGTGAGTGACCATGTTGACTAATTAGTCTCTGAGCGGTGTTTACCTTTCTTTATCTTTTCAGTCTCCAGAGTCCTGACGTATCCTTTCATAGTTCATGAGGATATGGTTCAGTCCAGGTGGTGATTTGAATGTGTACATGACCAGCTCTTTTTGTTTTGTCTATGTTTAGTTGAAAGTAATTGTCCTGACAACAATGTGAAAACTGTGATATTGAGTCCTGATATGCTTTGATGGAGTTGTTGTTGTTGAGTAATCAAACTCTGGCAATGTCATCAGCGTATTTGTAATAGGTAGTGATGACGGGTGATGGGCTATTGCAGTCATTGGTGTACAGGGTATAGAGGAAGGGGCTGAGAACACAGCCCTGGGGGGCACCAGTGTTGGTGATGGTGGTTGATGATGTTGTTGAGCCAATTCTCACTGCGATCTATTGCTGAGGAAGTTATGGATCCAGTGGCTAAGATGTGGGGGGAGTGTTTTGTGATTTCTGTGCTGCATTGTAGGCTATTATTATTATTATTATTATTATTATTATTATTAACTGTAAAACTCAGGGATGGGAATCAGGACACAGCCACATAATAGAAAAAATTATCTTTTTATTTTAAAAAATATTCCGCAGGAGATAACGAAAAACATATATATAATACAACTGAAAATGCCAAAACCCTAAGGACTGTAGATAAGTAAAACTTGAAAACAAGGCAGACTAGAATGGACTGTATACTATGATGGATATTGAAGTACTCCCAAGACTTGCTAGTGCTGGCAACTGACAAGAACACGAAACAATGACAATCCTTATATGACCAGCAAATTATCTCTGACAGACAAGAACTAGGGGAGTGATGACTAAGACAGTGCAGCTGTGAACACAATTAACAACAGGGATTGGATAAAATAGACACGTGAGGGGATTATGGGAACAGGAACTAAACTAAACACAAGAAGGACCATATATGGGCAAAACACTACAGGGAAAGACAAAAGAGCTGGGATGGATACAAGAACTCAACAAGGAATACATGAAGGGACTACACATAACACTATATACACAGGGAATACTATATTACAAAAAACTGGAATAAAGAACTAATAAATGACCATCAAACACTAAGACACATACATCTACACAAACACAATAAACTCGCCAAGGGTCTGAAGAGGCTCATCTAACACAAGCAGTCAGTGCAAACGTTCTGGAACCCCCCGCCCCCTAAGGCGCAGCTCCAGAGGTGCCAAGCTGGAGGGAGGCCGCTGTGGCAGAAACAAGGAACAGAGGCGGTCCAGAGCCCAGGCAGGAGGAGACCAGGCCGGAAGAAGCCAGGCAGGGGGAGGCCAGGCAGGAGGAGGCCAGGAAGGAGGAGGCCTGGCAGGAGGAGGGCTGGCAGAACGTGGCCGGGCAGGAGGTGCCCGGGCAGGAGGGAACCAGGCTGAAAGAGGTTAGGCAGAAAGGGACCAGGCAGAAGGGGACCTGGCTGGAGGAGGTCAGGCAGAAGGGGACCAGGCAGAAATGGACGAGTCTGGAGCAGGCCTGGCAGGAGGGAACCAGGCTGGAGGAGGCCAGGCAAAAGGGGACCAGGCTGGAGGAGGCCAGGCAGGAAGAGACCAGGCTGGAAGAGGCCAGGCAGCTGGGGAGCCCAGGGATGACCAGGCAACAGGCGACCTTAGCGGAGACCAGGTAACAGGTGAGAGCGGTGGAGGCCTGACAGGAGAAGATAGAAGTCTAGAATGAGGACCACGGCCTGAGGCAGAAGCAGGGGCTTGGCTGATGGAGGCAGATGCTGAGACAGGTCTGGAACCGGACCGGAGCAGTCACTGAAACCATGGCAGGCACAAGACCTAAGACAGACACTGAACACAGGGACTGAGGCAAGGTCAGGGTTAGGCACTGCAGGGGCTGGAACGGGGACTGTAGGAGGGACTAGGCCAGCAGCAGACAGTATGGGTAGTGTGTCAGCATCTGTAGGAGGTAGGGCGTGCATGGTAGCAGCAGCAGGAGGTTCTGGTAGCATAGCTGGTAGTAAAGTTAACACGGTAGCGGGCACCTCTGTTGGCATAGCTTCTATGGATTCTGACTGTAACTGGGCTGTTGGGGACATATTGACTAGCACGGTGGCAGTTGGGGACGTAGCGGATAGCATGGTGGCTGCTGGGGACTCCGTGGGTCCATCTAGTGGCTGTGGGGCGACCTCATCCAGGCTGTGACCTTTTCTCACTGCTGCCATCTGGTAGACGTTACCGGAGCATCAAGGCACGGACTACCAGATTAAAAAACAGTTTCTTTCCGCAGGCCATTCGGCTGCTAAACATGGAACATTGATCACAAATCACATCATTTCTTGAGCCCTGACATTCTCTGGTCACTTTATCCACTCTACATCTGATGTAGCAGAATTCAATGCACCTTTAAAAGTAATTTTCCATGCCATATTTTATAATATTTATTACTTCTGCTGTCGTACACTCTCCGGACCACTGCTCAGTACATTGTGTATTTTGTTATTATTATTATTATCATTTTAAAAATTCTTTATATTGTATATAACCTTTTTAAGCCCTCTGTGTAGATGTGTCGAGCCTTGTCAAAAGAATTTCTCTGCATAGGATGATGTGATGTTATCCGATGCATATGACAAATAAACAACTTTGACTTGACTTTGAACAACTTTGACTTTGACTCTGTTGGCCGTGGGACAACCTCTGTTAGCCGTGGGGTGACCACCAGTGGTCGTGGGTTGACCTCTGGTGGTCATGGTGCGAATTCTGGTGGTGGAGGGGCGAATTCTGGAGGTGGAGGGGCAAATTCTGGTGGTGGAGGGGCAAATTCTGGTGGTGGAGGGGCAAATTCTGGTGGTGGAGGGGCGAATTCTGTTCTGCTTTTCCTTTCTAATACAGTTTTCAACAATTATTTTGCCTTCTTCTATGCTTTTTCTCCTGCTATTTTTTATACATATACCTGGAAAGCATTTTTTAACTATTTTGGGGAACTATTTTTTTAATTAGAACAAGCCAACATGGACTCCAGCTGTACTGAATGTGTAGAGTGCTGTCGCCTAACAGTAAGAGTGGCTGAACTAGAAAGCAGGATTTCTAAATAAAGGATGATGAACAATATTTGGACTCATTCCTGGTACCGTCATCCCAGGTGGCAGCTTCAGACGCTACCATCACATGGAATGGCCGCAACACCCACGCTGAGGTGCTGACTCAGCGGGATCATGAAGGTCTCATCCCCAAGCGTATGATGACTTATACCCCAACGTGCTCAGAGGCATGGATGGTCGTACAGAGGAAAAAACAAAAGCATGGAAAGAAACATTGCTCGCCACCCACCGAAGAAAAGCTTAAGCTGGGCAACAGATACCTGGTGATCTCAGAACCAGAGTTGCCCTATTTGAAACCCCCAGCAAAATCCCAAACTGTTACCAGAATCCAGTACACACAGCCTGTGCCCACAAAGCTGACTACACTTCCTAGGAACAGCATTTTACAACCCTGCCATGCTAAGGAAAACAACATTAAGTATGTTAAGAAACATCACACAAAATGACAGAGGGACAAACCGTCAAGCTCTCACACAGGCTACAGAGCCAAAACAAACCAAACTATACTGATTAGGGAATCGAAAATCTGCTAATTAAGAAGTAAGAATATGATAACACACTGCCTTCCATATGCAATTGTCAGCGACAAATGGCTGAGGAACTACCAGAATCGTCAAAAGCTACACAGCCACTGGCAATATTGTTATACATGTAGGTACACTGTAAAGCAGCAGTCTGAACTGTTAAAAAAGGACTTCACTGACACCCTTCACTCTCTACAAGAATCTACAATAGTGTAAATATCAGGTCCGACATAATTTGACCCATCCCCCCACAGTGTATCTCATGAAGTTTACACACATTATGTCCCTTCCCCCACAGCCCCTCCCTCCACAGCCTGTCAAAAGACTTTATCCCCCAAGATACAGAAACCGTTTAAGGGTTAAAATAATAGAACAGCCCGAATATAATATGTCTTAAGCAATAGCAGCCAACGTTGACAAAGGCACAATAACTACCAGAGTCCTGGTTTAAATACACACCTGATTGTTTTGATGCACAGCTGTTCGTAATGAAGGTAATGGTGTGCTAAAAACAGTGGCCGTGACACAGGGCCATCTCCATCTTAGGGACTGCGGAATAATCATCACCTTTCACCCCTTTACCGCACCCCTGCACACCACAGACACTTTATATAGTATCTGGAAAACTCTAGGGGCACAGATCTTCTTCTTGATCAAATGGAACCACTGCTCAAATGTCAGCGTAACACCCCCCACCCTGCCGCGCACCCCCCCCCCCCACAGATTTTCCTGTTTGGAAAAATTGACAATTGCAAAACTCTATAAACCAACTCATACTGTAACAGTTTCTAACCAATATTACAGCTCTGCATAGTTTCCCAGTGTACAACTGTGACAGATGTATTCAAACACATGCCATGATCATGTTCTCTATATACTTGGCAGGAGTTCAATCTAATGAAAAAGCACCTCATCACGTAACTAGGCTTTTGGATTTGTCTAGAGCTAAAATCGGGTGCGTACCATCCTTTAACTAATAGTATTACACAATGAATTTGAGGTCATTTTTTAAGATGCAAGCCCTAGAGCGATAACTGTGAATATCTCTCTGCGGTTGCATGAAATAAAAACATTTAATGTTTTCTATGAAAAGTCAGAAATATCAGTTTCCATTGTTTTTAAAAAATCCCAGGTGTCTTACCCACATTTTTATAAATGTACAGTACTGCTGTTATTATTCATTCTTGTGTTTATTTTTTCAGGGGGTGGTGGGGGGGTGTAAGCATTTCATTTGAAAATGTTGATGTATTCTCCAATTTTAGTACTAACACAGGCCTGCATTTGTTTATTGCAATTGGCCAGAAAAGCAATTTCTCTCATCTGTGAACACAGAGGGTACAAATGCAAAAAGAAAAGCACACACATTTATGAGATATATTTGCAACTTTATTAAAGGTTTACGACATGGCTTATTGCTTTTTCCTTGTACATTATTTGCTAATTTCTATTTATTACCAGGACCATGAAATGATGACAATGATTTATAAAAGTGCTTCAAGAGTAATATTGCTACAGTGAAGGCAAAATGTGTTATAACATGACCTACTATCATTAAGAATGTGTAAAAAAAATTTAATCATTGTTGCTCTTCATTTTCTAACAGGAAAAGTCACTTAACCCATGAAATACACTCTCCCCAGTAGTAAATTCCATTGCTTTCCAGTTAAGACTACTTCCCTGAGTAAAGTTTTTCCCCTGCATGTACAGTTTAATTTGACAGGGAGAGATCACCATATCCCAGAAGTTGACATCAGTAATATCCCCGACAAAGGATTGGGATGCTACAAAACCTCCCCCATAACTTCCTTGATTTTGACCTAAGATTATACTTGGTGTTCCGTTTATTGGGCCACTTAGCTTTAGAATCTTAGACACACTTCGTCTACCATTTGCCCAGATCTGGGTGAGACCAGTTTTAGAGTCCCATGTTGCACAAACGGAGATCCATGCATTTCTATTTTCTGGCATCCCACTGAAAGTCACAGAACCTCCGTGGATGTGCAAGTTATAGCCACCCTTTGATAGGAGCAACAGATTAATATCTGTGGGATTAGAGGGTGTTGCCAGAGAGAAAAGAGACTGGTCTCGTTGTTGATCAGTGAAGAACCTCTGACACATAGTCATGGCAGTAATGGGCTTTGAGAAGTCGCCAGAGAGTTTTATAAAAGAGTTGCTTTTTTCAGCTGCGATGGTGAACTTTGTTCCAGAAAGATCTGCATGGGGTCAAGGGGAAAGTTTCAATGTACTAGAAAGGGTCACACATTTAACAAAAATATAACTGTTTTACTTGCAGAGTAGCATATATAATGACAGTAAACACTTGCATAGTTAACACCCATATTGGCACACATTGACAATGTTAAAATAATGCAAAACTTAACTTTGAGAAGAAAACTCACCTTGAGGTTTCCCATAACAGCCACAGATCAGAGCCAGTATTAGCAATATTGTTTTCATCCATTTCAGTGAACTGCTCCTACACATAATTGAAAGTATCACATACACCGATACATGGTAAACTTGCTATACGTACAAAACATGTTGAAATTTACATTTGAAAATTATATACAATATTAACAAAGTCAAGGAATTTAAAATTACCTATCCATGTTTCCTTCTTTTAATTCTTGATAAAGCAACAGCCCAGTACACAACTTCACTAGAGCTCTCTCTGTGACTTTCTCTACTGTAAAGGTTTTACTTTTAAATGAGAGGGTGGAGCAATTATGAACCAATTGGGAAAAACTTTAGACAAATACACATTGCTCTTCTGGTTACCATGTTGTACCAGTGTGTGGAAGTGGGTCATTTAAAATCAAACCTGTGGGTCATTCATCTTTGCACAGAGGATATTCCCAAATGCAAACTCAATAACCTTTATACTGTACATACAAACAACTAAACTAATACTATTCATATATTTCGTAGATATCAATTTTCCTCTTAAAACATTAGAAACATATATTTCAAACATTTAATTTGTATTGGCATGTATGAGAACCATATTTTATGTTTTAGTTAGAAACATAGCTAATGTAGATATTGAAAAAATATAATATTTCAAAATGTGCTAAAGCTGAATATACTGTATCATTATCCATCACATATGCAACAATCATGTATAGCATGGTTATATAGCAGACTACTGGAATGCAACGTGCCAAATGTAACGTTTGGTGGAGGAGGGATAATGGTCTGGGGCTGTTTTTCAGGTTTTGGACTACACCCCTTAGTTCCAGTGGAGGTTCATCTTAATGCTACAGGATACAAAGATATTTAAGACAATTGGAAGCTTCCAACTTTGTGGCAACAGTTTGGAGAAGGAAATATATGTATACTATACATTCTGTGCAAAAGGGGTCAAAGTTAGAAAGGTAGATCAGTCAAAGATCAGCAAAGTGGCAGTGCAACCACAACAACACTGGAATGAACAAGATTTGGTTTAAAAAAACAACAAACAATATATATACCAGCCGTGGTCGGTGGATCTTAATTGGGGAGGACTGGCTCGTATTACGCTCAGAACCGGAGTGAATGGAATGGTGCGCAACGAACAAAACCAATAGTTTTTTTGTTTTGCACACATTCCATTCACTCCGGTTCTGAGCGTAATACGAGCCCGTCCTCCCCAATTAAGATCCACCGACCGCAGCTGATATATACATATATTTCTAGAGTTTTCAGCCTTCACTGAAACAGCTGTTCGTGTTGGTTATATATACACCCTTCCAGGTCGGGGTTTAAAGTAAGTGCAGATTCACTGTCCCCCGCACAAAATGAGAGATAAGTAGGTCAAACCTACTGCCAGTTTTTAGAACATACTTTCTTTAAGCAGTGGTACAGGAAAGAGTTGTCATCTTTCAGGAAGAACGTGATTTATATGCAGGACAATGCTCCATCGCATGCATCGATGTACTTGACTGTTTGGCTAGCCAGAAAATTCCTCAAAGATGAAAGAATAATGACATGGCCCCCTTCCTCACCTGAGACCGAAACCCTATTAAGAACTTGTGGTCCCTTTTTAAATGGCTTTGGTTGCTGCTGCACATAATGTTGATCGTCAACAGATCTAGAAACTGACAGACTCCATGAATGGAAGGCTTATGACCGTTATTGAAAGGAATGGTGGCTATATTGGTGAACTGATTTGTTTTGAAATGTCAGAAATGTATATTTGTAAATTTTGAATTGTTTGTTAATTTTTCTCACTTTAACAGATGAAATAAACAAGTGAGATGGGAAACTTTTCATTTTTATTTAGTTGCATAATTATTCTGCACACTAATAGTTGCCCAGCAATTGTGCACACAGATATTCTCCAAAGAAAGCCAAGACCTCACTTTTACTTTCTTAACTATTCAGGATTGAGGTGTATTTACATTTTGGATTGACCAAGACCACTGTAGTTGTTCAATAATTGTAATTAATCCACCAGCAATGGTGGATTTGTAACATTGATGGATGGAAGCAGGAGACAGGTACAGGAATAAGTTGTTCGAAAGAATTTACAGAATACTTCAAAGTGAAACAACAAACAAATACAGAGCAGTCAGACTCTAACAAACGAAAAGGGCTATACAATGTTAAAGGACCACTCCGGCGCAAAATGAACCTAGGGGTTCTTGAAATACACCTCTGGTGCAACTCAGACACATCCTCAGTGATGTATCCTGGGTTCATTGGGTGTTTCGGGTCTCACAACATCATACACCCTCGCCCAGGCGACCCAGCCAGGGTTGATCAGACCCTGGCTTGTCTGAGTAGCTTGTATGACCCACAGGTCGCCCCGCTTGATCCATAGCCATATTGACGCCTTTTCGGCGGCGTCCGTGATGTTCTTGATGGCTTTTCTAATGTGCAGTCCCTCCATTCCAAGCATCTTGAGGGCCCTGATCAGTGACTGGCCGACGAATCCTCTGCACCCCCTGCTTCGACATTCGCCTGCCAGCTCCTCGTACTTGGCCCTCTTCCTCTTAAAGGCCTCCTCCATCCGGTCCTCCCAGGGAACAGTCAACTCCAGCAGGACCACTTGCCTTGTTATTTCTGACACTAGTACAATGTCTGGCCTAAGTGTGGTCACTGCAATCTTTTCTGGGAATTTGAGCTGTTTTCCAAGGTCGACCTTCAGCTGCCAGTCCTGTGCTGTTGCCAGCAACCCCCCTGATTGCTTCAGGCGCTGGTGTGGCTTCTCCCCAGCTTTAACAAAGGCGATGTTCTGTTTTGCTGGTTGCTGGTATCTACTGCAGGCGATCCCAGTGCTGATAACCT
>JACXGM010013592.1:12900-23074 GCA_016801145.1 Umbra pygmaea | reverse complement strand
AAAAAGTATATTTAAATGTACTTGAAATGTATTTTATTTATCCTAAATATACTTCTAATATATTATTTTGGTATGTATATTTTGAAAGTATACTTCAAATATACTTAAATACATTGAATACATACTTATGGTTAACCATAAGTATACTAGAAGTATAATACTGGAGTATAATTTAAATATACTTTTTTTTACTTGGGCTGACTTTACAGCATGTCCAATGCGTTGAGCCGTGGCTGTCCTGTCATTGCGAAATAAACTTTTAATCCTCTTCAAGGTGTAAAAGCTTGTCTTTGACCTTGACCAAGCACCTTCTCCACCAAATAGCAGGATGGAAAGCAGAAGAGTGCCTTCTTTTGTATGCTAACCGTTCGAAAACCACTCTACGTTAAACCTGCAGTTAATACATTTTTCCTCCAAATTATTGGTATCAAACCTGTGGTCCTGTATGAAATCCACTTCTCAAGTTATCTGTCGGTAGTGAAACTATCAAGCTTCTCGCTAGCCCCACAATGACGTTACAGTAGCCTACAGCATACGAACACTAATCGGGAGAATGTAGTATAAAGCCGCAAGGCAGCGAGGGACCAATAAACATGAAATAAAATACTAATACAAATTACAGTACCAGTATATGCAATTTAGGAAGATGCTATAATCATAGATAATACATTTTAGCAGATAATAATATTCAAGAATTAAAAATAATAAATAATTTGTTTGCAGTTCTTTCTGTTGACAACAATATTAATAAGACATGTTTATAGTTCTAACCTGCTCAGATTCTCCAAGACAACAAAAAACAGCAATCTCTAACTGCACTCGCTCACTTCCCAAATCACTGTAATTTTAAAGAAACAGTGCAAAATCTTCCCAAATATACATCTCAATTGAAAAACACTGCTCTTTTCAGTAAATAAGGACTATAAAACCTACATAATATGAAATATTACTTTCCTTTAAACAAATTACTTGGCCTGGCTACATTAATATGTATGTCTATTTTTCAGGGCACAACATATGAAAATTAAAATATGTATCTATGGGGCAATGCATGTGCAAACTGTATAAGAGATTTTTCTAAATGGCTTGCAGGCTTCAAAATGTTACTTTGTCCATATAGTCGTTTGGTTGCAGAGGCAGTTGTGGAAACAAAATCAACTGTCTCCTCTGTTATCCTATCTAGGTCCGTGCCAAAACAGTTTGAGCTTTTACTTTTAAAAATCCACTTTTCTCTCGCTCACTATAACTACCTGTTATAGACCCCCTTTCGCCCTAGACTAGCCTGGGAGAACCCAGAAGGACTTCCGGCAAATTTAGATTTGCTCTGCAAGTCAGTCTGGCCAAGAGCCCATTCAAGTCCATTTCCAATTTTTCCAAATCGAGGCACCAATCACAACCGTTGAGGCGGGCTTTATACGATGACGATAGCGCAGCTTTATACTGTCATTGGTTGAAGCAGACAATTACATTGACAATTACATTGATGGCAGCTGCAATGGAACATCCTGCTCTCCATTTATCTAAGTTCTTACTGTTATAGGCGACTTAAACTGGGATATGCTTAATGCCTCAACCAATTTACTGCCCTCAATCTCACTCAAATTATCAATGAACCTGTCAGATACATCTTCAGATATGTAAACAAGCACACCCTCATAGATAGTGCCCCAAATAACATGCCCTCTAAAAACACCTCTGCTGTCTTCAGCCAGGACAGCAGCAATCACTGCCTCATTGCCTGCATCCATAACAGGTCTACACTTAAAAGGCCTCCCCTCATCACTGTTAAACCCTCCCTAAAACATTTCTGCGAACAGGCCTTCCTAATTGATCTAGCCCAGGTTCCCTGGAAAGATATCGACCTTATCCCATCAGTAGAGGATGCCTGGTTATTCTTTAAGAATGCCTTTCTTGCCAAATTATAAATAAGCATGTCTCTTTCAAAAAGTTTAAAACTAAGAGTGGATATAGCCCATGGTTCACTCTAGAACTCACTGCCCTTAGCCAGCATAAAAACATTCTGTGGTGTACCGCTTGTCACGTTTCATGTTGTAGATAATAGGCAGGAGGCAGACGCGTTTTCTGAAAAACCAAATCCAATATTTATTTTCCAAAACAAAAGGAGTAACTAGAGTAATCACAAAGAACAGCAACCACAAAAGTAACACAAAATCAACTGGAAACTATCAACTATAAAACAACAAAGATCTAACAAATGAATACTCAGAGACGTAGAGAAACTGGGTACACGTAGCATTATACTCACGGACAGGAAAAAGACAAACACAGGGTTATATATTTTTAGACCAAGAGCTAATTGATTACAGCTGAAGACACTAATTACACACACATAGACGAACAATGAATAGAATGCTGGAAACTATAGATCTATGGAACATACAACATAAAACACTAGAGGGCATCAATAACCACAAGATGGGGAAACACAGGGGAACTATGAATAAACACCATACAAGAAGAAACCATAGTACTGAAAAACTAAACAAGATACAGACACAGGGGAAAGTGGAATGAAAAAACGAACAACAAGAAACTGATACACAAGGGAAACTGTGACACCGCTTTAGCCTGGAACAATCCCTGCGACCTGTAACTCTTCAAGGAAACCAGGAACCGGTACACACAGGTGGTTAGGAATGCTAAGGCTAGCTTTTTCAAACAGAAATTTGCTTCCTGCAGCACTAATTCTAAAAGGTTCTGGGATACAGTAAATTCCATTGAGAATTAGGTCGCTTTCACACCTGCCTAGTTTGGTCCGTTTAAAACGAACCCTGGAGCAGATAGTCCGGTTCGTTTGGGCTGGTGTGAAAGCTCATCCGAACTCTGGTGCAGACCAAACAAACAAACTCTGGTCCGCTTCAAAAAGGGGGTCTCGGGCCGCTTCCAAGTGAACTAGAGTTCGGTTCATTTTAGGTGTGAACGCGATCCGACCTAAATACAGGAAGCAAACCAAAAAACTGTGTATTTTATAACATTTCCTCTGGTGATTTGTTCTGGTGTAGCATTCTGTGATCGGAACTTTATGGTGATTTTGTGTATGGTAACAGTTCTCAGCCTAGAATCAGGATAACATTTTAAAATCAATAGCCTATTTTGTGTCAAATGAATTTAATTCTACAGTAGTCTGGTAATAAGCAGGATAATGTAGAGTGAGCGGTTCATCGTTTTGCCTCGGGTTTAATTCGAAATGACCTGTGTTTTTTTCTAAGTCTGTTCCCCGTAGGATAGTGTTTCCTCCTGTTAAAATGATTAGCACTCTTTGTAGTTAGCAATTGGTTTAGGGAGGAGAAAAACTTGTCTCATAAGAATGATGAAATGCTTCACAACTCCATGAGTTGTATCACAATATTTGATTGATGGAAACACCAAAGCAAAACCAAAAACCCTGAGATTACATACATTTGGTGTTGTTCCCATTTTTCTCTGAGACCAGGAAGTAACGGGGAGTTTTCCTTGGAAATTTTCAAAGTTATTCCAATTGTGTTTGGAGGCTAGGGTCATTTTGTCCTTTTCAGTCCTTATTTATGCTTCATTGGTTTGTGTGACAGGGAATGAGAGACTGTTATATATTTTTCTCAGATTTATATATTGAAATACTAGATCTAAATGATGCCCATCCTAATGTTTTGATGTCATGTTAATCCTAGGAGGACCTAAACCCTTGGAACATGCTTCAGGAACACGTAACCTATTCTGTGTCTACCTCGCTGTGCTAATGCCCAAGTTACTGCTGTTGGTGATCATATTTTCTGCCTGAAGACCTCTCCAGAGCATGTCCCGTTAGGGCGGGTCATACTCAGGTGCTAACATGAATCTGAAGGAAATCCTAACATAAGGGGTGTCTAATTATGTATTTTTCATTGGGAATTGAAATACGAGTTTCTTTTTTTGGATAGGATGACTCTAACCTACAACATTTTTGTATTTCAAAATTTCTGATTTTACTCTTATGAACCACTTTTATAATATATTAACAGATATAAGGGAAATCATTTATATTTACAGAGCCAAATCTAATTTACATATTTATTAACTAGTGAACTGCATGAATATGACTGGATACAATTACAAAGAACAATCTCCTGACTTTCTGAACTGTCCTTCTTTGTTTCGTTCATGGACATCAGTCTCCTGCCAGTCTCCTGTGCCCTGATACCTCCAGCTCTCTTTTCTTGTGAAAACTACCTAGCAGAATTCCTCAGTCACCAATTTAACAAACCTCTCAATACTTTGCTTGTGGCAAGGCCAGTTAAGCACATCCATGGGAGTGTTGATTAAGTTTTTCACCTAGATGCTTAAGGGTCAGGTGAGAGGTGGCTCTGACACACCTTCTGAACAGCTGATCAAGTCACCAATGCTGGAAGCATCACAATTGATGTCAGGTGTCCTTCTGGTTCTGAGAGTTGAGCCCCAACTGAGTCTCTGGGTCCCCCTCTCCCCCTCAATCCTCTCCCTCTGATCCTCAGAGCACCGCAGTGTTTGGAGTATGTCTTCACTGTGGGCATACCAAGGAGATCTTCTCACTGTCGGTATCACAAGTTGCAAGGTTTGGATTAATATCCAAGTCTGTAGCAGAATCAAGGAACTTTCCAATTGCCCCAGAAAATGTGCTGTCTGACCGAGTAGGGCCATCAAGGTCAATAATGGGATGGCACAGGGATAGTTCACCAGTGTGCAGGTTGCACACCAACCAGACCAGTCCTCCCCATCTGCAGTTCCAGCTTCCTCATTACACCAGCATTCATACCAGTGTTGACATTTGTTGAGTCTCCTCCAATAGCCCACAAGGTCTTATCAAAAAGGTCACATCAAAACCCCTCTCTTTTAGCCAGGCAAACAGGACCTTCACAATCTGCTCAGCATGTGGCTCCTGCTTAGTTGCTTTTTCTTGGGTAAAGTGAAACAGATAGTTACTGCCAGGCTCACTAGTGTTCTTTCTTGATCTTAGCAGGAAAAGATTGGTCACTCAGCTTCCATCATCACATTAGTCAGGTCAATCCTCCCATCAAAGAGGATGCAGGAGACACCCCCCTCCTCCCTGCATTTCTCCTCAAACTCTTCACCCAGCTCTCTCATCAACTTCTCCTGTGCTCTCTTCACCTTGTTCTTATCAATCACTTTACTTGTGTTGTCTTCTATAATGATTCCTGTATCAACCAGGGCTGCGGTTGCTTTAGCTGCAGTTGGCCTCACAGCCTCCTTCCACGCAACTGGTAATTTATCACTTGCATGTCAAAATATCAATTACCTTCTCTAACTTGACCATGAACCTTTCTTTGGCATCAAGTTCCCCCTTCCCAAGAGAGGCCTTCACTGCGTGATTCCAGACATCCTTGAGCTTCAACATGATAGATACCTTTTCATTGATAACAGGTGGCTTAAAAAAGCGTTAGCATTGCTCCACTGACAAATCAGACCAAGGTAGATGTACCTCACCAGCTGGACCACTGGGTAGTTCCTCCGGTCATCTTCACATTGCTCCTTCAAGTATAGAGATAGATAGAAAACTTTATTTTCTGTCCAAAAAAAACAGTGACTGAACTTTTTTTTTGACAAGGCTCATTAAATACATATACAACAAAATCAACTTTACAGTAAATATTCATTGTTATTCAGAATGGTTATTTCAGAGGAGATTAATGATTTTTGTTTATATTTTTTTGGGCCAGACTTGAGCCATTTCTTCCACAATCAACTATTTTATAAATCTGTGAAATTCTCACTCAGAATTCTCACTTCTCTGTAAGAACAAAATGTGTACTGGACTCTCCTCCACAAAATATGCTATTATTGTTGTTGCTATTTTCTGACTGAATTGGAGCTTAAATTTTGGTTACTTTAAAGATGATGCTATGTTGTGTCTGAACAAATTGAACAGACACATCAACATTGTGTTTCACAACATGTGAAGTATCAACACATTTCCTGGATCCCAATTTCCCATTAGAAAATGGAAACCATCTTTAAACCATAGGTCAGATTTTCAAAATGTAAAGGGCTGAATCAATGAAAATTTATTTCTCACTTGATGAACCTCCTCAAACAACCATATTATTACAATTACTGAGCTAAATGGTACAACAAAAATGTATTTAATTCTTAAATAATAATAGCAAAGAAATACAAAATGTAACAATATTCAACTGCAAATTCATGTAGGTTAGGGTTATCAGAATATTCAGAATATTCAGATTTGTGTTCTACACACCAAAATACATTATTTGAACACCCCTCTCAATTGATTTACAAAAAATACAGAGTATGGCCAACCCTAGATTTGTTGTCCCAGCCTAAGTCCACTGAACTATGTTGATGTCACACAAACACTGTGGTCACAGCCCACCCATTCCCATCTCCATGTATGGACACTAATTTAACACTGATAAACAATGTGGCCTTAATATAAAAGATTGTGTACCTTTCAGATTCCCCACCCGGTACAGCCAGAAAAGGACTGGCCACCCCCTTGAGTATGAAAATGGGAAGGAACTGGTCATGATCTGAAGTATAGCACATCATCTGTAAAGAATGGTGGAAGTAGTGTTATGGCATGGGCATTTATGTCTGCCAATGGAACTGGCTCCTGTGTATTTATTCATGTTGCAACTGCTGACAAAAGCAGCAGAATACATTTTGAAGTGTGTAGGGCTATATAATCTGCTAAGATTCACCCAAATGCTGCAAAACACATTGGATAGCGCTTCACATGCAGATGAACAATGACACAAAGCATAATCTGAAAGTAACCTGGGACTGTTTTTAAGGCAAAAAAGTGAAATGTTCTGCTTTGGCCAGGTTAATCCCCAGACCTGAACCTTTTCATTTGCTGAATACAAAATGGAAGACCTGGCAGGTCATCACCAATGAAGAAACCCTCAGCCTGATTCCCCAATGTAAATAACAGTGAAATAAAACTGTCAAATACTTATACACTGGTAATTACATTCTTAGAAATTCAGTTTTTAACTATACGTAACAGATAATTGTAGATTCACAGTAAAATTTCATATTTTCCTGAAATGAAACTGCAGCTTTAGAGGCTTAGTGGAACTACTTGTTTACATATGGTTGTATACTGTACCAGCAATGGAAATGTTTTTTTTATATGACAGTTTCCTGTTACATCATCAGTTCTGTGAAGTCTTGAAATAGCTGGTGTTTTCTTTAACCAAGCTATAACTCATCTGATCTACAGCCAGCTTAGGTTTTTAAGTAGAATTAGTACAGATCTGTACTACAATGTTTCAAAATTTGACTCAGTTTGTATTTTTTGGATGTCCGCCTTTTTAAAATTAGTCAGCCATTATTATTTATTTTGGTTGATTCGTTGTTTGTTGACTGAAATTGGTGCATTCATTTGTTTCAAATGAGAGAAGCAAACAACTTACACTTCATCATTTAATTTAAATTCAAAATGTGGTTCAGTGTCTTTGTAAGTATTCTTACTATTATTATCTATAACTAGTTTTTTTACATTGTAGTTATCCAAACTAATATATTTGTACTGGAAAACTTAATTTTGCTTTGCTTTTTGCGTTTAGTTTTGATGATTTGCTTGATTGTGAATTGGCCTGTAATAATTTGTATATAATGACATCACCAATGTAAAGTAATATAATGTGAATTAGATTTAGGTTTGTTTGAAATGACATGATTGTCAAGGCAATAGTAATAAATGTTGATTGGCCAGTTTTTGAATGGTGATGGAGATAATGAAGAGGTAAAAATGATGAAAAAGACATGCTTGAATATTGTGGCATTATTTGTTTGTGGCATTTCCAAATACATACATGTTTCGGGGGAATTGAAGTATACCAATATGTTGATATCGTAAAATGTAGCAGCTATCTATTATTATTATTATTATTTATAATATAGTCTCTTTTACAGTTGAGCCCTGTGGTACATCAATATTATTATTATTTTAAAAACGCCAACCAAAAACTAAAACAAAAACAGTAAGGATACAGTAACATCTTAAAAAAATAGTTAAACATTTGCATATTAAAAAACAGTCTTTAAAAGAAACATTCACAGTTAATCGTAAAAAGGTCATGTAACAGACATTTATAAGTGCGTGCAGGAACTAACACCTCTAACTAATTTTTTTTTAAATATCATTCCATGAGTGTGGGCATGGAATTCAAAGGCAGTTTTACCTAACTCAAACAGAATGCATGGAATATCTAGTACCAACTGGTCCTGCGACTGAATCAGATATATACAGTATTTGACCTCTGAATTTTTTTTACATAGATAGTTTCTGTAGTAAATCCTTAAAGACAAAAATTTACCAATGTCTGGGCCTTCTAAAAGTCAAGGAATCCCAGTCAACTGAGGTGTATAACAGGCAATGATGTGTAGGAAAATGTTCTCCATTAATATAGCGCAATGCTGCATGATACACTGCATCCAATTGTTTTAAGGCTGAAGCTGATCCATGCATATATAGTACATCACCATAATCAAGCACTGACATAAAAGTGGCCTGTACAATTTCCTTCTTATGCTGTGATGAAAGACATTATGTATTTCTTATTTCTCTCTCTATATGAGCAAGAGATGGGGCTGTAGCATAAAGTACTGTGTCATCAGCATAAAAATGAAATGTACAGTTTTTAACAGAGTTACATATATTATTTATGTACAGAGTAAATGATACAGGAACCACAATTGAAACTTTTGGCACTCCCTTATGAACATTAACAACATCAGATTTTACCCCATCAACAAGAATAGCCTGTGATCTAATGCTAATTTACTCCTTGAAGAAAAGTGGCATATCACCAATGACAAAGTGTCTCTCCATTGTCTACTAGGGGTTGACACTAGTCTGTCTTTCTTCTGCAAAGCCATCCACAAACAGTTTGTCAAAGATAAACACAGATAATAATTCCAATGATTGTCCAGCAGGTAAGTAATGCTAACATAATTGCAATAATATGCTTGAACAGGTGTTATTCCTAAATTACCATTCCAGCCAGCCATATTCAAACCAGATATTGTTCCAGATTTGAACCAAATTTGTTTTCATAGGATGTGGGTCCAATTGCTATAATTCTTACACTCAGTCTTTCAACTTACTTCTTGCCTTTTTTTTAATGCAATTTAGAATGTAGTCATGAATGGGCAGTTTTTCCTCAAGTAATTTCATTCACATGTAATCTGTCTGAATGTTATAAAGCAATGCTTGGCAAGCCTGCATTTATTTTCTTGAGTTACTGAATTATTATATTAGACACATGTAAACCTAGAATTACAGGAGATTATTATTAAAACAGCTACATTTGTTTTCTGCTCAGTGGCATATTGTGAAAGAAAATAAGCTTTAAAAAAGCTAAATGTTCTTAGCTGCCAGCAACAGGGTTGTGAATATTTTGGGGTCACATTGTTGTAATGTGTCTTTGCTCCTTTACGAATAAATATAGTTCCACTTGCATTAGCATATTGCTAATGTGTCATCAGACCTAGGCTGATATTTTTTGAATACCCCTGTTTATTACTTGTTGTAGTTTAGTCTAAATCACAATCATGATGACAGTAGTTCATTTGATTCAAGTTAAGTTACTGGGATCTTCCCGAAAACAACCATATCTAGAGTTTTAAGAGAATGGTCAGAAAAAGAGAAAATATCCAGTGAGCAGCAGTTCTCTGGGCAAAAATGCCTTGGTGATATGAGATTTCAGACGTGAATGGCCCAGCCCTAAATCACATTAAATACGTTCTGAGGGAACTATTGTAAAACGGAAATATGTCAAATATGAACGTATGAGAGGGTCAATTACGTTTGTAGGGAACTAAATTGAACACTCGAATAACGTTCAATATAGACATTAGAAGATCATGACGTAGCATGTAAATAGCATAGTTTTTGCTAGGGTGGCGGTCGGGGATGGTGGACGGGCGTATAAATCCGCGACTTGCATGCGAGTTCAAATCCAGACCGGAACTTTTTGTGATTGTCGGTTTTTGTAATGTTAACCCTAACCTTAATTCTAACCTTAACCTCAGTAACGTCATATCTAACCTTAACCGTTAGTAACCTCATGCCTAACCTTAACCGTTAGTATCCTCCTACCTAACCTTAACTGTGAATGTTGCAATATAATTTCGAACGCTATGGAATGTATGGAATGTTCTCGCATAAATCCGC